>OX438778.1:16909783-17109500 GCA_949316455.1 Acleris holmiana
CGTGTGAACTCAAGTCTTGAGTGGGCGACTTGGTAAAACCATGTTGCTTTTGACATGACTTTTTAATCTCTGCCGCCATTACTGTCAACATAGACAGAGGGGCTTGCCCCGCGATCGCTCAACTCATCTGCGACACAGCATCGCAAACTATGGCGCATCTGCTATCGTGCCTCGCATGCGCACTTCCTGTTCCGAGCAAGACCAGCGGGGGAAATTTTTGAAGCTCACTGACGAAGAATGACTAACGTTAATACTAATCTACGAGCGGTTTAACCTTTTGGATTTGATATGATAATGGCGTTATGATATCAAATCCAAAAGGTGAGCTCGCTCATAGATTAAATCGCTGTACAAATTGATTTTTAAGTAAGTCATTTATTGCCGGTGAGCTTAAAAAAATGCCCCCCCAGCACGGCTAGCACATCATGGCGCGTGAGTTACGTCGCGCGCGAGTTAGACTACCCGCCATTGTCTGATTAGAACGGTCAGAAAAGGACAGGTAGTCTAACCGCGGGCGACATAACTCGCGGCCGTCATGTGTCGCCGTCGGGCATCATGCATTTGAGGAATCTCGTCTCGAGAGAAGACTGTCAAGTAAATAGTTTTTTTATTTTTATGTTAAGGAGAAGGCACACGAGCACTCAGGTCACCTGATGGTAAATGAAATCTGAGACTGTATTTATTTGCTTCACAGTCCCCTTAAGTTTATCGACCGTATTGATTATTCTGTAATGCCGGGTAAAGGTGTTTGAAGAAATAAAGTAGAAAACCTGGCGTACAGCTATGAGTGTATTTAGGTACCTGCGCCCGGCGGGACCGCTCGAACTCCGCGTGGTCGGATTGCGGCACGGTGAAGAGGAAGTTCTCGAAGATCGGGTGCCGCAGCAGCTGCTCGCACGTCCACCGCATCATCGGGTCCTTGTCCAGGCATCTCTGGGGACAGCGATTGGTTGCTATCTTGACACGATGAAACGGGAAGGATGGGATGATTACGTATACTTGCCCCTATTTCATCTAGGTAGGCCAAGCAATCTCGCATTGTTGTGTTCCGGTGTGGGGATAAGACAACCGGTGAAATTACTAGCATAAAGGCATTCCATCTTAGTCCTCAGGGTCGACAACACATTTGAGGTCTTAGGATTATAGTCTTGAAAATTAAAATGTCTATGAGTCTCAGATTGCACTTACCATCAGGTGGCCTGAGTGCTCGTGTGCCTTCTCCATTAACGTAAAGAAAAGGATTTTTTAATACAGTTGCTCAAACAGTGGTACTTTTCGTAGCTGTATATCGTGCGGAAAGTTGGATATTACGCACTAGTGCGTTATAGTTTTTTTTTTTAAATATCATTTTGTTTCAACTTCCAAGCCGTGCATCCAACCAAAGAGTTTGCATGTTCAACCACTATTTGATTACGTCATTTAGCATTGACACTATACATAGGTAACATAATTTAAAATATTAAAATTAAATACATACATACATACACACATAAAATGTATCTAGGTAATATTAAAAAAAACAGCTCTCATCAAGATGGCTGAATCTGAATTAGTATTACGAATTATTAGATAGTTGCGTATTAAGGTGAATTCACAATACACCATGCCGAAACCGGGCCCAGTCCAGTACGGCGTAATGTGAATCCACCTTTATGCATTACCGCTGATTAATAGAGAATTATACTTTTTGATTTTTAAATAAAGGTAATTAAATTACTGTGACTTTTTATTTATTTGGCTGAATGGTCACAACCGTTACCATTTCTTAAAGTCTGTATCAATTAAAAGTAAAATTGTCTCTTGTAATAGTTTTATTTACTGATTTATTTCTGTTTCATTGATATTTTTTCGCAAATGTATTAAAAAACGTCGTTTGCTACACGTGCGGAACTGTCATTTTAACTCGTCCCGAATCTTGTCCCTCACTTGCAGCTCGGGCCAAGATACTTCGGGACTCGTGTAAAATAAAATACTTTCCGCACTTGTATCAAAATGTACTATTTGCTCACTAGGGACTTTGTGTAGAACTGGATTTTAAAATTGGAAAACATCTCTATGTGCTAATCCGAATATTCCGAATGCATGGGTTAACCTTACAGGGTTTCACATTTTATTATACTTATTAGAAAAAGGATAAATCTTTCGCCTAAAGTAAGAACAAGTCGTAGGTCAATTATTAAGTATCAGTTTAAACTCGTTTGATTGGTCTCGCTCGATAAGGTGATGAAAAAAAGTGATGGCAAAAAAGTTACTTACTTACCTAATTCTTTTTTACCAAACTTTCCACTTAAAATATTAAACAAATAGTTTCTTACATTTAAAAAGCTTAGAATCAGTTCGTTGCGGGAGTATCGCTGCGGTATTTTACTCTCCAGAGGCTCGAGCGACGTGGGCTCTGGTAGCGCCATACCCTGAAATATTACGGCGCACAATCAGTCTTGATGAAAATTAAGTACAATCAATACATATAGGTACTTAATTTGTTAAAATAAACGGGAAACTATATTCATATAAACCAGGATCATGTTAGTTAACTAGAGAAGTGACGAGTTATTCGTATGGATATTTGTGTGGTGAGCGCGAGTATTCGTTCCTGAGTCTTGGAAGCCAAGACTCAGGAACTTAGCGGCGGTAACCAAGTTTTGCACAATCAAGCCAAGAAGTTTACTCGTGTATTAGTGACAGGTTGCAAGCCCATCGCCTAACAGTACTACAAGCCCTTATTCCCTTAGTCGCCTCTTACGACTGTTACGACATCCACGGGAAGACATTATTTTTTCCACATTTTATGTTTTTTAATTCACTGTGTAATGTTCCTCATACTCCCGCATATCTCACCTGGAAGAAGGTGTTCTGCGAGAAGATGGTCATGTGCCTCGGCAGCAGATCCCCCAGGGTCCGGCGGATGAGGTACAGCTGGTCCAGGTCGCTCTTGCCGGGCCACAACGCCTCGCTGGACAGCAGCTCGGCAAACACGCAGCCTGGGGGAGATACCCATTAGCTAAAAGGTGCTTTTACACGGACATCGCGTGACGAGAATTGAAATCTCGCTAGCCCATTTGCCATTGCGATAATACGTAGGTATCAATCGTAATATTCGTAATGATATAGCTAATGCAGGGTAATAAATAATAAACACTATGTATCAGTAAGTAATTCGGTTTAATATTGCAACACAACAATATTTCAATTCGCGCCTCGCACATCTAGCGTTGAAAAAGTCCGGAAAATAAGTATAACGTTTTTTTCCAAACAACTCGTTTTTTTCGGATTTTTATAATGAAATTTTCTGCTTTTATTTTTAATCTATATTCTAATTAGCACATACAAAAGGGCGACATCGATGACATGGAGGCAGGAACAATTGAAATAGGTGGCGAGAGTGACAATGATTGACTATGAATAAATTGTCATTATTCATGTATTATTTTTCCCAAACAACCCAACAAAACGAAGAAATACGAAAATTTCAAAAACTCAAGTAAAAAACATTCACATTATTCCGGAATTTTCAACGCTAATATAGACCAACTTCAGTTACTTTCTAATACATCATGCAAGAAAATAATTGAAATTTTGAATCTAAATTTCAAGACACTCCATCCAATCTTTATCCTCACGTGTGAAAAGCACTTAATAATTTTTGGAGGAATTGGGTTAAGTTTGCGGCTCACTGATCAATCAAGAAGAATGAAAAGAATTGATTGATCCGCTGAAAAGAGCAAAAAAAACAATTGCCCTGCCGGCCGAACTTATGGATCACAGCGCCTTGATGAAGAGCAGCTACGACACGCCGCCTTTGGGAGTGCGGGCCAGACTAATTCAGGCGCTTACATTTTCTAGTTTATGGAGGACTATCATTTGGTGGTCAATTTAGGTCACAATCTCAGAAACCAACAGTTGACAGGGCAACAAAGCGGAAGACCGTTAGGTCGAATGTGAAAGAATATTGTAATTCTCTTTTGAGTCATGTAATCGCCTACCATTTGCAATCCACGAAGAAGCGCAGCGCACCACTATTTCAAAGTAAAAAGTGCCTAAAATGAAGAGTGGGGCGCATCTTCGTCGATCATAAACAGTATAACATCTTATCTGATTTCCGAGAGATTATACATAAGTAGGGTTAAAACCTTTGGTGGCAAATCGTGGTTCAAGAATCCATGGAGTCGCTACTTCCTACTTATTATACGCATGACACTTTGATTTTGACCTTCAGTATTGTTATATTCCAAAATTAACTAATACATTAAACCGCTGAACCACTTTAAATAAATTTTGGTATGGAGGATATTTCCCAATGTGAAAGCGCAACAAACAAACCAATATTAAGGTATGGATGGTATGTATATAGTAATTAGGAAATAGCGAATCCATGGATTCTCGAACCAAGATTTAGTCACCAAAATCCTAACCCTATACATAAGTATATGTTTGAATCAGAGACATAGTACAAATCTAGTGCTCTTTAAACGGGAAAAATGTTTGGTGCTTTTACACACCTATGAGCCTTTATGGATTGCGTGTAGCTCTCTCCGGGGCTTGGCCCGTGGGGGCGCTGTAAGCTACAACATACTCACGAATAGCCCCCATAAGTCGACCGGCGTGCTGTACATGGTGTCGCCCACGAGTAGCTCCGGCGCGCGGTACCAGCGCATCGCCACTTAGTCCGTGTAGCTCTCCCCGGGACCTGGGCATGTTACTAGGGGCGCTGTTTATTGCTACATACTCACCAATGGCCCTCACGTCGACCGGCGTGCTGTACATGGCGAAGCCCACGAGTAGCTCTGGCGCGCGGTACCAGCGCGTCGCCACGTAGTCCGTGTAGCTCTCTCCGGGGCCTGGCCGTGTTAGTGGGGGCGTGTCTGCTGCTACATACTCATTAATGGCCCACACGTTGACCGGCTTGCTGTACATGGTGTCGCCCACGAGCAGCTCCAGGGCGCGCTACCAGCGCGTCCCTACGTAGTCCATTGTGCTCTCTCCGGGGCCTGGCAGTGTTAGCGGGGGCGCTGTTAGCTACTACATACTCACCAATGGCCCACACGTCGACCGGCGTGCTGTACATGGTGTCGCCCACGAGTAGCTCCGGCGCGCGGTACCAGCGCGTCGCTACGTAGTCCGTGTAGCTCTCCCCAGGGCCTGGACATGTTGTTAGAATATCGCTGTTAGCTACTTCATCTTTAATTATCTTTCGTAAATTATGGTCGATTGCTCTTTTCGACCGAAAGGGACCAATATGTGAAAACAAAACGGATATGCACAGAACGAATACTATTGAATACGGGAGCTTAAGGCACTTCTCCCACGACGATGAGCGATAAACGAGTAGATATGTCTCCTTTATTGTCAGGGATCTATATCTTTTGTTCGTTTCTTGAACGAGACCACAGTGGATAGTTAATCGATTGCTAGCTGGTGGTGGGACAAGCGCCCAAAGGTATGATTTCGATTTTAGCGAGAGTGACCGTCGCCGCCAATCGCCGGTTGCGGTCGCCACAGCACAGTCGTCAGTCGTTATCATTAAATAGAGATACAAGTATCAATACAATGCGTTATTTTCACGAATTTTGAAGGTAAATAAAAGAGCATTTGACTGAAAAGTATTAGTTGTAAAGTCTGTAGGTATTGCAACGAGCCCTAGAGCAGTATACACCTGAAACATTACCATATTTCTTACTTGTAGGATAACATACATACATAACGCCTTCAATCCCAGAGTGGGGTAGGAAGAGCTACAGAAATACCAATTCTAAAAAGACTTGTCGATAATTCTGTAACCACATTTTGCACAATCAGGCTAAGATGTGTACCAGTGTATTAGTGACAGGTTGCAAGCCCATCGCCTAACAGTACTTCAAGTCCTTATTCACTTAGTCGCCTCTTACGACATCCACGAGAAGACATGAAGTGAAATCCCACCACCACACGGCGAAAAAAATGTATTGAGATAGATAACGGGGAAACTTATTTTGTGCCCTAAACTAGGGACTTAAAGTACTGATTTGGTAAATAAATGGTCGTTATTTGCGTGTTAATTACAGTACTAAACCCAAGTTTTATCGACTAGGAATTAGGTCTAGGTTTGTTGAGTAAAGCTTATCCAATGAAACCATCAGAATTAGCATATCGGAGTTATCAGGGAGGTCAATGGAAACACGCTATCTACCTATTAAGATAGCTGTTTCGTACATGGATATTACGTATTTAAAAAAAATGGCAAGGAGATCGCATAAGTATGAGCACTCAGACGACCTGATGGTAAGTGGAATCTAAGACCCATAGACATATGAATCCTCAAGACTGTAATCTCGAGACTACAATCCGTTGCCAACCCGGAGTCTAAGTCTTGTGCAACAAGAGAGCAAAGTTGGTTTTTGCTGCGAGTGTCGATTTTGAATCCCTAGCCAGCGAAGGATTCTAGGTTAGAATCCTGAGTGCAGCGGGGGATTCAAAGACACGGGATGCAAATAACTTTGGTCTCGTGTTGCACATACAATTTTTCACCTCAGCAGCGAAAAAATACAACCTTAATTTGAGTACGAATCTGAGCGGCTCAGCCTGGGGCATACTCGCCCCGCGCGGCGAGCTGCTCGCGAGCCAAATTGCTGCACATAAACATGCGCGGGTCAGGCAGCATGCCGCAAGCTGACATTTCAAAATGGCGTCGGATACGATGACAGCCGCGGCTGCGTTTATCATAATTCACCGAATTATTAACAAAAAGAAGAAGAAATCGCTTCGGTAGTGGAAAGGCTCAGCAACTTTATCCAATTTTTACGCGCCTCGCCCACAGACAAGTTAGAACTAGTCGTTCTGCCCGCGGTACGAACGCAACGCGTCCAAATTACGCGTGGCACGCACACTGAACACGGTCAAGAAACCGTCTCTCGGCGGCTCGCCGCGCGCCGCTCGCTGCTCGCGCACAGCGCGTGAGCGCGTACGAATTTGAACAGAATAGGTGAGCCGTGCGTGCCTCAACTCGTCGCTGCTCTAAGTCGTACCCACCTTAAGGTAAAAATAAACAATATGTAAAAATAAAACGACATCCCCAGCCGCGCGCCGCACCACAACCACCTTTGTATATGAACAAAAATTAAAAAGTTACTTTGTTTCACGCTCGAAAAATCGAAAAATGTAATTTTGCTCACTGGTTTTAAAAAGCAAAACTATCCTTTTTGAGGTGCTGAGGTGTAAAAGTATTTTTGAGCGTGAGTTGCACGCTCTAAATTGGATATTAGGCCTATGTTGTAATCCTTTACGTGTGCATGTTAAAACTATTATAATTTAAGATTTGCTTTTCTTTCTCGCTTTGCTCGGGTGAACAAATATCTCGTGTCATAGTGTAAGTAGGACAGATGCGTACAAAGTGACTGATAAATTGCATCCATTTATATTTAGCCTAATCGGCGAAGTTTCCACGCTTAGCTATTCCTGTCCGTGTAATTTAAACTTTGCTAAATATGTTCCAAGAATAACCTCGCATGCACGCGAAAGCATATATACAAGTAAAACTTAGTCGCTCTTGCCTTGCGCTTGTTTACGTGAAGAGCTCCATAGACTATCAAATAGAGAACATTATATGAAAAACAGATTCGAGTTTCACTGGTGCGATTTAGGAGAAAACTTAAAAAAGCGTAATAAAACGCAATAAGTTTTGACCCGTTTATTAAGATTTTATATGGAATCCAAACTCGTTAATAAATTTAAACTCCGTTTTAGGGTTCCGTGATCAAACTAGGAACCCTTATAGTTTCGCCATGTCCGTCCGTCCGTCCGTCCGCAGCCTAGCGCAGAGACTCTTAGTACCAGAAAGCTGTAATTTGGCATAAATATGCATATTTATTTTTATTAGTTACGCCATCAAAGTGGTACAATAAAATAAAAAAATAAATTATTTTTTTAGGGTACTTCCCTTACTCGTAACGTGGGGATGTATTTTTTTTTCTCATCTACCCCACAGTGTGGGCTGCCGTTGGATAGTTATTTCAAAAATATTGTGGTTATATACAGACCATTTAGCGATTAAGGAATTTATTCATGAAATATTAAGCTTTAAATCGCGATTTGCGATTTTGGCTGTAGAGCCAAATACTAAAAATCAGAAAAAAACTGAAATGAAAGCGCATATAACGAATTTAAAAGGAAAACTATCACGACTAGGTAGACATCATTGGTTCTTGAGTTACAGGCAATTAAAGTGTTTATACCTATTAAAATCATCTAAGACTGCACCAAATACTTGTTGATTTTTATGTTTCTAGTACTTAACGGCTTCGGAACCCTATACGCTGCGCATGGTCCGACTTGCTCTTGCCCGGATTTCTTTATTATAAAGAAAATCAACAACAGCACGTACATATCAAACATTACAAGTACTTGTACCTATATTATGTTACTTTATTGTCTTACTGCTTGTTTATATTTAAAAGTGACAAACAATTTTTTTACATATCATGACAAGAGCCAGAAGAGAAGCCTGCAAAAAATACACGGAACTATAACATCGAAAAAAAAACAAACATTTACGTAGGCACGACATTCATGTTTAAAAATCCTAATGAACATTTTTAATTTACACTTACGAGTATACCTATTATATGTATACATACATACAAACTACCGTATGAATGAGAGCCAGGGATTTAGTAGTTTATTGCTGAAGGATAAGAAATAGAGAGTCACAACAAATATCTAAGTTAGGAATTGGACAATTTAATGAGTTCATTTCAAAATCAAATCAAAATGTTTATTCAGTAAATAGGCCCCACGGGGCTATTTTATACGTCGGTACTATGAAGCGAATTTACTAGCGCTTCAGATAAGACCATCATTGCGGAGAAGAAGCGCCAAGAAACTCCAGCAGAAGGACATTTTTTCAAACATAAAGTACAGTAATACTTAAAAGTAAGTTACATTACAAGTACTTACTTAACAAAGTCATAAATAATAATTATTAAAGCTAGTACAAATAAAATCAATAAACGAATTTACTTGCGCAGAGCAATGGTGGGGGGTGTCGCGGGGAAGCGGGCGACGCGGGCCGCCGCCGCCAACTCGCTCTGTTGGCGTTCTTAAACTGTCAGGGCAGGCGCGTGCATATGTTTTTGAGTGAGCGGAGCAATTTATTACAATGGCGCGCATGTGTTCCGTGTACGGTTGACGTACGTCGACGAATTAGGATTTGATAATAAATAAATGGAATTAACGAAAAAAACCCTATAAATTTAATAATATAAACCTTACAAGATCGAAAACCAAAGTCTCACGTAAACATCTGGCTGTGCTACTTATGTAAATATATATTAGTTAATGTTAAAATAAAATGTGGTTACAGAATTATCAACAAGTCTTTTTAGAGTTGTTGGTATTTCTGTAGCTCTGCCTACCCCACTCTGGGAATGAAGGCGTGATGTTATGTATGTATGTATGTATATTAGTTAATAGTTAGCTACTTGTAAATAAATCATTACATAATAATGTTCAATTTATTTTACATTTTGTGACAACCCTAGCACATCCGCGCGTGACTGAAGTATGTATGTATGTATGTAAACTCTTTATTGCACAAAAATATAAATATTACAATTATAATACTAAATTAATGTACAAAGGCGAAGTAATTACACGAGTGGCGACGTCGCCCGACATCAAAGGCGTTTCACTTCACTACTGTAGGGAATTATATTGTTATACTGTGGCGCAGCCCTGACTGGCTCAGACGTATCAGTCCCCAGCCGACCACGTCACATCTTTTGATTGTGCTCGTACTTTTAGGCGCGCACACATACAATCCACACGATATACCATTGTTAGAAAACATCCTACTGGTTTGTACATACTGTGTTGTAAAGCAAGCCACGTGACTTTCGCAACACTCGCTAAAAAGAGTTAGAGCAACGTCATTTGCGAAAAAAACAGGCAAGAGCATGTCGGACCATGCTCAGTATAGGGTTCCGAAGCCGTTGTACCACAAACATAAAAATCAACAAGTAATAACTAATTTCAATTAATTGGTGCCAAAAGATGATTTTAGTAGGTATAAACACTTTAATCGCCTGTGTCTCAAGAACCAATGATGTCTACTTAGTCATGATAGTTTTCCTTTAAAATTCGTTATATGTCTTTCGTTTACGATTTTTTTTCAGATTTTTTGCATTTGTAGTTTTGGCTGTGGTGGGGGGGGGGGACACTTAAGTGTAACAAAAATTAGCGCTTCAAAGCTTAATGTACAACGTGTTACAAAATAATCTGTAAAAAAGAAATAACAAAAGTAGTGTCAACCCTTATTAAATAACGTCAGTTCAGTATCTTAGGTATATAGTATACTAGGGTTGACACTACTTTGGTAATTTCTTTTTTACGGATTATTTTGTAACACGTTGTATTATAAACGGTTTGTTTAATCGAAAAACTGTTTTACAACCCCGTAGTATTTTTGAAACGCCTGTCCAACGATTCCCGACACAATGGGGTAAACGCCAAAAAAAATACATCTCCATGTTACGTGTAGGGGTAGGGGTACATTAAAAAACATATTTTTTTTACTTTTTATTAAACCATTTTGTTGGCGTGACTAATATGCACATTCATGCTAAATTACAGCTTTCTAGTACGAAGCGTCTCTGCGCTAGGCTGCGGACGGACGGACGGACATGGCGAAACTGTAAGGGTTCCTAGTTTGACTACGGAACCCTAAAAACACATGGACGCGTCAGTTAGTGTATACACTCAACCAATTGACCTATTTAAAAGTAACATTATAATTCAAGTTAAAAAGTCTCTTATTATAATTTGAACCTACATAATACGTCACTTTGACAGTTATTGCCCGCAACCAGTAATTGCCTATTTATTTTTTTTAAGAGACTACAATCACTAATAAAATATTTGCTACATAAATGTAAAATCACAGTAAAAACCGGGCAAAAGCATGTCGGACAGTTTTTTTCAGATTTTTAGTATTTGTAGTTTTGGCTGTAGGGGGAAGGGGGGACACTTGAGACTAACAAAAATTAGCGCTTTAAAGCTGAATATTTCATAAACGGATTACTTAATCGTAAAACTGTTGTCACAAACCCGTAATATTTCTGAGAGACCTAACCAACGACACCCCACAATACAGGGTAGACGAGAAAAAAATACATCCCCAAGTTACGTGTAGGGAGGGGGTCAATTGATAAATGCAGACTTAGATCGTATTTTTGAATGGTCTACAGCTAACTGTTTGGTGCTAAATCCTACCTAATCCAAATATATGGTACTAGGGTCTTGTAAACAGGTGGAAAAGGTAGTAGCTTCTAACCCATGTATTTATTGTTATAAATAACGTAAAGATCGACTGTGTCGATGAAGCACGCAATTTGGGACTTCTGCTGGACAGAAACTTGCGCTTTGAAAAACATGTCAATGAAACTGTACGTAATTGCTTTTACAGACTGAAAGTTCTGTACAATGTGAGAAATTTATTAAGTGTCGACGTGCGGATGAGACTCTGCGACGCACTAATCCTCTCCAAATTAAATTACTGTCTTACACTTTTTGCCCCTTGTCTTCTAGTGCGTTCGCAACGTCTCATTCAGAAGGTTCAAAATGCATGCGCACGGTTTTGCTTCAAAATTCCACCACGTGCACACGTTACCCCTTTCATTAACAACGCCATGCGCCAACGTATGCTTAAAATGTCAAATAGGCAGGATCTTTCTCTTGCATGTCTCTTATTTGATACCATTAAGAATCAAGCTCCCAGTTATCTTTACAAATGCTAAAGTGGTCTTCAGAAAAGAGGCATTTCGGCATCTAAAACCGTTGCTTTTAGGGGAAGTTTCAGATATCAGGCTACGAAATGCTGGAACAATATTCCTCCACCCATTCGTGACCTTAATCATAGGTCTAGTTTTAAAACAAAATATTGCCTATATTTATTAGACAAACAAAAAGTTACTTCCTCTTAGTTCGCCCAGCAGTCTCAATAGTATATTCATTTTATAATTTGCCACATTTCTTTATCCATTTCCTTTTATATAATGTATTTTCGAATTATTGTGTAATCCTTAATTATTTAATGTTATATAATACGTATATATATGTCTGCTTTATTTTGATAATCTTATTTTTGCCAAATTTTTATGACACAGCGTTTAACTGGTTCGGCACATTTTCGGCTCATGCGGTCGCCGCAGACTTGCCCTCTTTTTTGGTTCTGGCAGAATACCAGCGCTGCAGTCTCTGCAGCATTATGCTGAGTCAGCGCCTTTTCATCTCCCGACACATGGCTCCTTTAAGGTGACCGACTCTGCTTAAACTGTTTTTTTTTTTTTATTATTAATTTTTTACTTTGTTTAGCAAGTTTTTGCTTATTCTCATGTTATTTTGGTTTGGTATTTTATTGTTTTTGTTTACTTTACTTTTTCTTTTATTATTTTACGAGCCTTGTTTGTTGGATGAATAAAGTTTTTATCTATCTATCTATCTAGGGGAGTTACACAAAAAAATAGCTTTTTACATTTTATTGTACCACTTTGTCGGCGTAACTAATACGCATATTCATGCCAAATTGCAGCTTTCTAGTACTAAGAGTCTCTGCGCTAGGCTGCGGACGGACGGACGGACGGGCGGACGGACGGACATGGCGAAATTATAAGGTGGAAACCTTATAATTTCGCCTTATAGTTTGACTACGGAACCCTAAAAAGCTATGTTTCTATGTAAGCAAATATTTTTTCCTGTAATTGCAGTTTGTATAAAATGTTGCGGGTAATCCTAATCACGGTCGTAGGCAATAACTGTATGGTTTGGAACTGGAGGCTTATTAAGTTATTTTATAAATTATAATCAATACCTATGCATAGGGCACTCATACACATTGACCTTTTTACCATCAGGAGGATTCTGAAGGCCATAAACATTTGCAATAATACGACGACAATCCCAAGACTGCAAATGCGTTGCCAACCCTGAAGACTTTGGTTGTCTTACCCCCGCGCCGAAACACGTACAACTGCTATTTCCCGGCAGGTTAAAGGGTTCACCACTAGTCCTAAACGAAGCTCTAAGCTGTTTGTGACCCTGCCTTCGAAGCTACCTTCCTGGGTTAAATCCCGCACGAGTATTTGTTTCTGATTCTTGGATGTTTTTTTTATATATTTCTCTATATAAGTAAGTTTCTAGTACCCATAGTACAAGCCTAGAGCTTAGTTTGGGACTAGGTCAATTTGTGTGACATGGTCCCGAGACATTTTTTTTTTATTTACTTTTCCGGCGTCAGTACACTTGATATGAGCAGCTCATGTGTGCCACGGCCGCTTATTTCGCGAGTACACGAAAGGTTGCATCGTTGTCAAAATCAATAAATAACCAATAACGAAGAACATTCGGTGACGCAGAATCGATTCGTTTGCCAAGTAAACTATTTGCTCGCACACGCATTGATTCAAGTTTTTCTAGGCCACCATCTGCAATCGATTTGTTTATGAATGACGTCAATACGAATACCTATGTCCTGTCCTAAACAAGTGTAACGAAAAGAAACGCCGACTAGCCTGGAGCAAAGTATAATTTGAAAAGACGTCTCAGGAGTTTCTGTTATCTATAGAGACACCATGGTTATAGACAGACACCGGGACAAGTAAAACTAAACAAAAGGTTATACCTAATTCGTGTCTAATGATGTATAGATAATGGTACAGAACCCTTCGTGCGCGAGCCCGACTGGCAGTTGGCCGGTTTTTTTTTTATATTACTTGTGACAATGATAAAACTTAACCTAGCATTAAATAAAACAAAGAATATAAAATACTAGCTGTTGTCCTTGACACCGTCCGCATAGAAAATAAAATAAAATGTGGAATATTTACCATTTGGTGAAAGAATTACAAAAGCACGTACATACAAATCTTTCCTCTTTATAATATAAGTATAGAAAAATATCACGCGTAGCTAGGCAGGAAAACGTGTCGATGCAACCGAAAGCCGCGGCCCCGAGGAAAACCGGCTCGGTCCGTCCTGTCGAATATGCTTGTGGTAGCTCGCGGCGCGTAGGGTCGAGGCACGCACACATACGAGCTGCGCGATATACCTTTGCATGTAGATGAACAGTTGATTATGCTGTGCCTGGATGGAGCATCTACAGGTTGTATGACAGCCTATGACACTCCTTGGGTGCATACAATAATACCCGCATTTTGCAATCCGTCACCTCGTTTAGCCTTCAGGGACAGGGCCACAAAGAAACATGGATATTTACTCGGATATACATAATAAAATATACAGCCGAATAGCATTACCGTCTGTTTCGTTAGTAGGTAGTCGTGTAAAAAGATTTACCTATACGCATAACGACATAATGAAAAACTGCACATTTAAAAAGGCTACTATAAATTCATACATACCTACATACGTAACATCACGCCTTCATTCCCAGAGTGGTGCAGGCAGAGCTACAGAAATACCAACAAATGTAAAAAGACTTGTTGATAATTCTATAACCACATTTTGCACAAGTATGCTAAGATGTTTACTAGTGTATTAGTGACAGGTTGCAAGCCCATCGCCTAGTATTACTTCAAGCCCTTATTCCCTTAGCCGCCTCTTACGACATCCACGAGAAGACATGGAGTGGCACTGTTCTAACCCGGCAACCACAGGACTGATGTTTGATTTGATTTATAATTTATATATATGTATAAAATAATTCGAACAACGATCTGGACATAAACTGGCCAGTCAGCAGTAGAAGTAGCCACGCAACCGAAGAGCTCAAAATGATCTGCGCTCCACTCTGTTGTCAAGAGAATACGTCGTGTCTAGATAATTTTGAGCATGTTAATCTGCTTAGCTACTTTTGATGCTGACTGGCCAACAAAGGTACATTGCCCACAAAAAGTACTTCTACCCTATCGTTATTTATATGTACATATAGTATAAAACAAGTAGCTTTCCGCGTCTGTCTGTCTGTATATCCGCGAACTCAGCCTAAAAAACGAAATGGATTTTGATGCGGTTTTCACCATCAATTAGATTTTTTTTTGTCACCTACGGATATTACTGGAAACTCATATAAACCGAAGTAAAGCTAGGGCGGGTTGCTAGTACATGATAAAATACTTAATTTTAAATGCTTGTCCTTCTTCAAAGTCAAAAAGGTAATAACAAAATGTTATGATATAAAAGATATACTGCTTTGCTTACGTCATGCCATAAGATATGTTTTTTGCTTGTCTAATTTGCAAACTAGTTATTTTAAATAAGTGAAAAAAAACAAAATCGTTTGCATAAACAAAAACTTAAAAGTCAGAATTATTTTTGAGAGCCAGCTCACTGTTAAAATTAACTTACCTACTTACTATATGACTGTACATATTTAAATATGTACCTACTATTATCAAGAAGAAGTTAAATTCTGAGTTTTGGTTTATCCCTCATAACTACAAAACCTAAAAATAAAAAAATTCTTCATCCGTACCACCACACAATAATAATAGGTATTTATAACGGGTATAAAGAGGGCTGAAAGCTAAGCCTTAGTAAAAGGGTCCATTTGACAGCCTTTGGGTACGGCACCCTAAAAAGTATAGACTTAAAACCAAACATGGATCTAGATATTCTAGATCCTGTTCAGCCGGTCTCTAATGTCAAAGATCATACCGGTTAACATACCACGGAGAAACTAAACTGTTCTTTATTAGAAAATAAATAAGGTTCAATGCTGGGTGGTTGCTAAGTGTGTCAGACACGTGAACTGAACGGCGCACGCGCCGGTGTTTGCTTCACTCACGTTTTGCAACTGAAAGGAAATGGCATTTCTGTTGCCTAGCGGACTGTGCTACTCTAGCGTAGATTAGGAAGGCTGTCGTTGACGTCTACTAAAATAAATCAATTGTGAATTAAAAATCGAGCAAGAATATGTCGGACCATGCTCAGTGTAGGGTTGCGAAGCCATTAAGTACTACAAAGATAAAAAGCAACAAGTAATAACTAATTTTCTATTTAAAGCCATTGTGTTAGATGATTATATATAATTTAGAAGATTATTTTCAGATTTTTAGTCCTTGTAGTTTTGGCTGGGGGTTTGACTCTAACAAAAATTTGCGCTTTGTATTGGATATGATAAAGGCGTAATGATATCGCTGCACAAGTTGATTGGAAAGTTAGTCATTTTTCGTCGACGTACTTAAAAAATCGCCCCCCTGAACGCAAAACAATACCAACGAAGAGGTTTTGAAGTTGATGAACGAGAAAAGACATATTTTAAAAAGTATATAATGTAGAAGAAGAATAAAGGACACTTCACTTGATGCGGCCCGCAAGCCGAAAGTGTCAAATACCTTGGCAGACACATGCAACCGGCAACTCACATGGAGGGAGCACATGTGGAGCAAACGTAAACAGCTTGGCGCTCGTATGCGATCTATGTATCAGCTGGTCGAACGCAACTCTAAACTTTCCAATACCAGTAAACTGACATTATACAACGCAATCTTAAAACCCATATGGACTTATGGTATACAGCTATGGGGTGTTGCAAGTAACAGCAACATAGAGAGGTATTAGAAAGATTTCAAAGTTAAACCATGCGAACTATGCTCAACGTTCCGTACTATGCTAGTCACAAATACATTTACATGGACTTAGATCTGAACACCTTTAAACAGGAGATTGTAAAATACAGCCAGAAGTACCAACATAGGCTCTTTACACGTGTGAATCAGCTGGCGTCAAGACTGGAAGGTGAAGGAAGTGTGAGGCACACCAGACTTAGAAGACACAGTATCTGCTCACTAACAAGCAGATTTAACTAAACTGGAGAGCAATCACAAATAGAAGCGCTCAATGGAGCCTCTGGATGAATGGATATGAACATATCGGGCTAATTAAAATATAATCGTTAGGGAATCTTCCTTGTTATTTTTGAAAATCCAAAACGTAAGTTTCTAATATTATAAATAATGATTATTTGTTGTTTAAATAATTTTGGTGGAGACCAGAAATTTTGATAATTTTGGTGTTTCGCAAAAGCCACCAAAATTGTACCACCAAAATTATAAAATTTAACATTTTTTTTAAATTAAAAACTAATGTTTTAGTTTAACAAAAACTTAACTCGTTACAGTTAAAAAGACACCATGAACATACTTGAAAAAACTATCACACAACAAAACTTTTTGCGAAATAATGACTTATCTAAGTTATCACGATTAATAAAGTGTATTTCATACCACCAAAATTAGATACTTATGTGCTTAGCGGGAAGACGCAGAAAGATGGTACAAATCTTTCACCGTCTATTGCTGGAGTGAAACTGAACGAACATCTGACGCTATATTTGTTTGTTTAATCACGTTTCGTTCGATCATAAAATCAATTTCAATATTCACCACCAAAATTAACTATTTCGCTTGGACAGTTTTATTTACACTGCTCCCAGTTTCTTTTTACTTGCAAATGCAATAATTGATACATTTTAAAATACCTCAACTAATAAAGAATACAGATAACTAAAATATAAGTCTATTTGAGGCTTAATAAGTTTGTACCACGACATATCAGTATATGCGGGAAGTACAGGACACGACACCAAAATTGATTTTGGATTGAAAATATTTTTTTACGATAAATATAATAAGTTAATAATAATTTTAACTTTGGCTCAATATGGTACTTTGAGTAGGTTATTTATAAAATAAATAGTTTTCCAATACATGTACTTTACACCCCAATTATCACGTCCGCCGCACAAAAAATGTGGTTGAGATAATTACCCGATGATGGTAAGGTAACGATAAGTGGTTCAAAAACTTCAAAACAGCATTGCAAGATTGAACCGGGATTACAGACGTGTAAAATTGCCAAGTTAAATAAAAAAAATATCTATCTTTTCCTTCTTAGTCTTAGATCAATAATTGCTACTAGATTCAACGTGACAGGTCTGAAAATGGCCAGAGAAATATGAGCACAAAATAAGTTTGTGCTTTTATTTCTGACAGTTCGCGTCAACCACAGCCAACGTGCTTATTTATTATTTGGATCTTTTTTGCTTGGACTTAAGGTATATTTTGTTTAAGTTAATATAAAAGGCTAAACAGATATAGCGATAAATATAAGCAACACGGCCACTTTTTAGGGTTCCGTATTTAAACTAGGAACCCTTATAGTTTCGCCATGTCCGTCCGTCCGCAGCCTAGCGCAGAGACTCTTAGTACTAGAAAGCTGTAATTTGGCATGCATGAATATACATACATATAAGTCACGCCAGCAAAGAGGTATAATAAAATGCATTTTTTTTATGCTACCTCCCCTACACGTAACGTGGGGTTGTATCTTTTTTTTCTCGCACACTCCATAGTGTGGGGTGTCGTTGAATAGGTCTTTCAAAAATATTGTGGGTTTGTTACATCAATTTTACGATCAAGGGATCCGTTTATGAAAAATTTAAAGCGATATTTTTTGCTAGAGTCAAGTGACCAACAAACAAGTTTGGTTTTTTACAGCCAAAACTATAAATAAATTAATTCTGAAAAATGTTAAATGAAAGCTCATATAGGTAACGAATTTATAAGGAAAACTATCACGACTAGAAAGACATCATTGGTTCTTGAGATACAGGCGATTAAAGTGTTTATACCTACTAATCATCTAAGACGGCACCAAACGACTTTAAATAGAAAATTAGTTATTACTTGTTGATTTTTATGTTTGTAGTGAGTACTTAACGGCTTCGGAATCCTACACTGAGCATGGTCCGACACGCTCTTGCCCGGTTTTTCGCTTTGATTTTGTATGGGATCTTGAATCTAGTAGTAATTGTTGATCGAAGTTCTTAGTACCTAAATAATTTTAAAACGTTGCGCCCGTAGACGTTTTACGTTGCTTTGAAAACCTCGAAGGCCAAACCAATAAAAAAACCAAAAGAAGGTGCCCTCGTCCTAAAGACATCAAAATTGAATGAAACATGACAATTGTATGTTTTTTCAATGGCTGTCTAAATACATGAAAAATTCTACAAAAAATATTCCTATGGCATTGACTGTGACGTTTAGGTTATAAAAAACCGGCCAAGTGCGAGTCGGACTTGCACAATATTAATGCTTAGTTTTATATCACATTTTATTTTAAAAAAATTCGGTCGGTTTTTTTTTATAATATATCTTACCACGTTTATTCTCGTGAGACCCGATGTGCTATAGAGAGTTCGTAATAAAAGCAATTTAGTTTGAACTTTATTTCAGCGAGTACCTATAAAGTTCATTCTTATTTGTTTCAAAGTTAAGGATGGATTCCCTTGTTGTTAGATTCAAATTCCCACTTACAAAAATCTCCATGTTTGTAATACACCTAGTGCATTCAGTCTCTACTATGTATACAACGTGTTACAAAAGATTCCGTAAAAAAGAAATAACAAAGGTAGTGTCAACCCTTATTAAATAACGTCAGTTCAGTATCTTAGGTACACAGTATACTAGGGTTGACACTACTTTCGTAATTTCTTTATTACGGATTATTTTGTAACACGTTGTATTAAAAGAGGTTAAGTTTTTGAAATGACAGTCGTTAGATATCCCGACTTTTCGAAGAGCGTCGGTGGCCCAGTGGCTTAGGGGGTCGACTCGTGATCGTAAGGTACCTAGTTCGAATCCCCGCGGTCACCATGTACCAATGAGTTTTTCTAGCTTAAATACATTACCCGATGCTCTTACGGTGAAGGAAAAACATCGTGAGGAAACCTGCACATTCGAACAGCTGAGTGTGTAAGAGGGTAATTGCACAAAAGATCCTAAAGGGGTAGAAGTGTATCCGAAAAGGCTCATCAGTAAGATAGGATAAGATAAGATAAAAGCTTGATATTTCATAAACGGCGTAAGTACTTAACCGAAAAACTGTTTTCACAAACCCACACTATGGGGCAGACAAAAAAAAATACATCCCCACGTTACGTGTAGGGGAAGTACCGTAAAATAAAAAAATTATTCTACCATTTTGACAAACCCATAATTTTTTTGGAAGACCTATCCAATGACACCCCACACTATAGGGTAAACGAGAACATCTCTACGTTACGTATAGGGGAGGTACCCTAAAAAAATTGTTTTACATTTTATTATACCACTTTGTTGGCGTAACTAATATGCATATGCATGCCAAATTACAGCGTTTTAGTACTAAGAGTCTCTGCGCTAGGCTGCGGACGGACGGACGGACATGGCGAAACTATAATGGTTCCTAGTTTCACTACGAAACCCTAAAAATCCAAACATAACTTTGATTGAATCCCAAACTGACAACCACGCAAATGTATGGTTTATCAATCAATAACTTAAACGTATGACAACGATAAACGTTTGATTTTATTACAATCTATATGAATGTTGCGTGATGGCAACTCGTACGAGCATTCTCATTCAGTTATAGAGCTACAAGGGGAACGGCCACAGCATAGAGCACTTGAATTAAGTAAATTCCAAGTATTTTCTACTGTTATTATACTTAATTGGTTTAGTCACGCAAGGCCGCGGACGCCAACCACAGCTCCAAGATCTAGATAATACTAGGGTCAATGGTCAGCTTGATAATAGTTTTTAGGATTCCGTAATCAACAAGGAACTCTTATAGATTCGCCATGTCCGTCTGCTCGCGGTTTAACTATTGGCACTACAAAGTTGTAATTTAGCGTAGTTACACAGCGTTGAAAAGGTCCGGGAAAAATATCGTTTTTTTCAAACACTTTTTTTTTTCGGAGGGTTACAGATAAAAACATTTACTGCTCTTATTTTTAATATATCCTCGTGACAACCCTTTTGCTTTACAAAGTACATAAAATTCAAACAATATAGCACCTTAATTAGAATTGAATTAGACGTTGCAATTACTTATACACACTTACTTTGACGACACGCTAGCCTAGTTGGGAGTGACCCTGCGTCCGAAGCCGGCTGTCCCGGGTTCAAATCCCGGTAAGGGCAGATATTTGTGTGATGAGTACGAGTATTTTTTCCTGAGTCTTGGATGTTTTCTATGTATTTAAGTATATATTTATCTATCTAAGTATGTTTATCGTTGTCTAGTTCCCATAGTACAAGCCTAGAGCTTAGTTTGGGACTAGGACAATTTGTGTGACATTGTCCTGTTTTTTTTTTTATAACAAATTTTCTTTGACGTCTGGTTGTCAGGAGGCTTTATTCGGTCTAATGTATTTAAACCTACAAAGGGGCGACATTGACGACATGGAGGCAGAAACGATTGAAATAGGTGGCGAGAGTGACAGTGATTGACTATGAATAAATTGTAATTATTCATTTGTTATTTTTCCTAAAAAAATCCGAACCAAACGGAGAGAAAAAAAGTTTTACAAAGAAACAGATCCCATTTTTTCCGGAATTTTGAACGCTTGTTATACATTACAATTACACCGATAAAGTTTAAAGCAAAGGTTTTTTTTACATTATAACATCTTATACATATATAACGTATTTTAATTTTGTACTGTATTTTGATTTGACAATTTTTTATTTTATTGTTGTTCTTTATACACTCTGACGATCTTTTTGTGAATTCATGGTATTTTAATTTTAAAAATATGACATGTAAATTTTAAATGAAATAAATAAATCTAATCTAATCTAATCTATCACTGGAAACCGTTAAAAAAACATTATGTAACATGTAATTATCAATTTTTAGAGTTTGCGGACCGTTTAGGAAAGAAATACCTATTGAACTCGAAAAGTGTAATTTTTGCTAGAGTTGCGTTGCGTTTTCATGCACGTTTGAAAACGAACGAGTTAGGTAATTGTTTCTAGGTATAATATCTCTCATACAGCGCATAGTATTTTACCCGACTGCCGACGGATGGTTATGTTTTTGACCTGTATGTATATACTTATGGTTCTTTGTTCTCTCATAGAGGCTGGATGGATGTACTGATTTCAACAAGCAAGGTGTGCCGTTAGATTCGTTTTAACGTCGGACGGGAATTTCACTGGGTACCTACTTAATATCGGGTGTGCATCATCAAGGCAGTTTATTTTAAACTATACTTAAGTATTATTTTTTTATTTGTTTCAAAATTGAAAATGTCATTTAAGAGTAAAGGTAAATGAACTATATTTCCTTGATATTAAAATCAAATTCCTATTTACAAAAACCTTATAGTATGGTGGGCCTTAAGGTGGAATAAATCACTACATAGTATAAAACAAAGTCGCTTCCCGCTGTCTGTCCCTATGTATGCTTACATCTTTAAAACTACGCAACGCATTTTTATGCGGTTTTTTTTTAAAAGAGAGAGTGATTCAAGAGCGAGTTTTATATGTACAATACTTTAAACCGGAGCGAAGCGAGGGCGGGCTGCTAGTAATACATAAATGGAAGCTACGTAACTGACATATACCGGGTGTACAATCCAAATGGGTCAGTATGGTGAAGTCAGAAACTGAGAGATAGCGAGATCTGTTCTTAGGAACCATGACGTCGATTTTAGATTTAATAATAATAAAAATAAAAATAAAAATATATATTTAATATATATTTTTAATATTTCAATTTTGTTGTGCTTCTTGCGACTTGCAGAATTTTGACCAGGTTCGATTCCCGGTTATGTATGAGAGTTAATAAAAAAGTTTGAATGTAATTATTATTAAATCTAAAATCGACGTCATGGTTCCTAAGAACAGATCTCGCTATCTCTCATAGTTTCCGACTTCTCCATACTGACCCATTTGGATTGTACACCCGGTATAGACGACACATAGCCAAAACATGCAGTGGGGTTTTTAAAACTTGCTTTTTGTAAAACTTGTTTCTACCGCTAAAATACGTCTCCGATTTATTCCGATTTTCCTATAGCTACAGTCAAAGAACTACCAATTAACTACAGAATGATTAACATTCTAAATTCCGTGATTTATAAGTATTATACGGATTGCCCACATTGAAAAACTAACTACTTACTTATAACTTTATGATTTGATTATGTATCAAACATACTTGGTACGAGTAACATTGCAATTAAATGCAAAGTAATAATTTAAGAATGAATTAAAGTGTAAATAGTTACTAGCTCTCTTTCTGAAGTCCTGGCCGAAGGGAATCATGGTGTGCACCGAGTATTCTGAGGAGCAGCTGCCACCTAGGGGGGAGAGGAGGGAGTTATGGGAAGGTAAAGGCGGGGTTTGGGGAGGATACCTAATAAATCCTAGTAGCCAAGGCAGTGGTTAAGGAGCATAGCTGGGCACTGTTAATCAAATAGTTAACTTCGTTAATCGCCAATTCACCCAAACTTCATTAATTAACGATTAACGGATTAACGAGGTAATGCCCAGCTAAGTTGAGGAGTGTATAGCTTCATTAAATTGGCAACTTAACGCATTCACTGCAGCGAACGCGTACCTATACCTCAGCGTTTTCTTGACTTTTATCATCGAATAAAAGTACGGTCAAGTCCTTTGCTTACCAAAAGGAGACCACTGCCGTCTCCAAAACGATGGTAAAGAACGAGCATATAAACTTATTTCTTTTATACTGACTTTTCTTTTGGAAAGCATTGTTCAGAAAATTATATCCTTCTAGGTCCTGTGTTTTATCAATAGCGGTAGTCCTAACTACCGAATATACCTACTATACCAAGTGCAGACAAAGAAAAGTGCTAGACCGAGACGGGTTTTTTTTCCGTTTGATGTAACATTGGAAATGATAACTTGTTATTGGTTAGTTGTATTTTTTCCGTATCTTCAGCATCTAACACTCTATCAATAAGAAAATATCTTGCACAGCAGTAAATACCTGACAGGTCTGGACTATTAACACGTGACACACATGTCCTTGTACAAGTAGGTCACGGGGACGAGGTTATATCTGACCAATGCCCCCAAAAGAAAAGGCAAACGGGCTAAAACCGATTGGAATAGGCTCCAGGGCTTAGTGTATCAAACGCAGCGGTACGCACTGATCATCCTCGCAAAGCCGAAGTCGCAGAGCTTGACGACGCCATCACTGGTCAGTAGGATATTCTCCGGCTTCACATCCCGGTGGATGCAGTTGTGCCGGTGGCAGTACGCCACACTCTGCAGCGTCTGCCAGATTATCTGCTTCGAGAGTAGCTCGGGGCAGCCCTGTGGAGAAGATGGTGGTGAGAATATGCTGAAGCGGAATTTCATGGATCGATCCAGGAGTTCAGGATAGCTAAGATGCAAATGATAGGATGACAGTTGAACACGTGGTTTATCTTAAAGAACGAGAATGTGAAATCATACATTTTTAATGATAGAAAACATAAGTAGAGTTTGCATTGGCTAGGGCCCCTGGGGACATAGTTTTTCAACTAAAACTTTAAGTATAGGACCCAAGACCCGTCTTCAGGAGCCCTGGGTTTCTCCCGCTCCTAATTGAAGTCCCTAGACCCACCCCTAATCCTTATGACCGGGGTTCGGTTTTTGAATCAGACTGATGATAAACGAGTCATTTTTAAATTGATTTATGTTATGATTTTGTTTACAAGCGGGCCCCGGTTTTGGAATTGATATCATAAAGGCGTTATAATATCAAATCCGAAACCTCACATGGCTTTCAATTTCATGACCGACAATGACAGCTGTGTCCAGTAAATCCCAGTGACCTTTATAAACTTTTAATTTACACCGATTTGACACCAGTCGTCGGATTATGAAATAGGCTGGTCGTCAGGCCTGTCGCCACGTTTGTGAAATACCTAGTAATAACTAGAGCTAAGTTGTGACGCCACCGGATAGTGATAATTAAAGCTGTAAACGCACTCAGGCGGCGGCGGCGGATCGGAAGCGGCGCGGTCTATTACTAAAACAATCTCCGCCACGCCTTTTCCAAAGCGACATTTCACACATAATAGGATTGCACTTACACTAACGCTGATGAAATATTCAATTCAATAATTTATTGCGTATCACTTTACAATTCAAGGTGGAACAAAAAGGAATAAGCATACATGGGACACCCTGCATGGGCTCAGCAACACGAGAGGGCTAATATTTATATAATACAATAACTAATTCATTTATTTTCACTATTACTTAACTTAACATAACTAGGTACAGTACAATTATTTTGAGTTTACCACTGACAGATGGATTGCCTTAATTTAATTTTCCGCTTTAATCTCATACAAATAAAATAGTTATGACTAAATTGGTAGACGTGGGTAACAGTATTCTGAAAACTGCTTTATTTTTATGAAATTAAACTTGAAAATTAAATGAAGGCAAATTCTCTGTCAGTGGTAAACTTACAGTAATCTTACTGTACGTTCCTTTTATCTCAAACCTAACGCAGCGTAGTTAGCTTCAAAGGAAGTCTGCGTTTGCGCAACAGTAAGCGCCGCATACAAGGTCAAGACTCATATGTTGCCTCATCGGACGTGTTTCCTTTCGCTGCCTATGGTAACACATTCTAACTCATAAGGCCCTGCGTCTGTAATGGGGACATCTGTCAAAGTCATCTTTTAAACATTAAGCCAGAGGCTTCTAAAGTGTGCACTGCGGGCACCACGGCGAATGGCGAGGAACATTTATATGTATACATAATATGTATTGGTACCTAATACCAATATTATTACTGCAACATATCGTCGGTGAAACTGCAATAGGTACTGCGTAACTAACAAATTTACTAAGTTGTAAAATGAGCCTTACTGACTTACCAGTTAAGGAGTATTTTGCAACGCATTCAATTTGTTAGTTACGTGGTATTGCAGTTTCACCGACGATATCGATTTTAAACCCTCAAGTTTTCCGGCATAACTTTTCATTTTTTGTTGTACGGTCAAGGACTTTAATTGTTAAGCCACTATGGAACCCTGTCATAATGACAGCGTTAATCATTAATATTAGCTATCTTTCATGTAGTTTGACGCTGTCATTAAGACAGGGTTCCATAGTGGCATAACAATTAAAGTCCTACTCATTGACTGTACCTATTCATTTCTGTACCTAAGGAATGAATATTTTTACTAACGTTTGAGAATCCGTGTTCTTAAAAATAAAAACGAAAAGAAATAAATTAATTATACTTTTAAATGTACTTAAAACCTTCGAAGGTTAAAGGTTTGAAGTAATATAAACAGAAAATTATAAAATTATCTTGAAACTTTGAGGTTAAGGACAGGTGTTACACAGCATTTTATCACTTTATATTTATAGATAAATATAACTTATTCGCTGCTGCATTGGGGGCCGTAATCCGGTGCCCAGGAATGAGGTGTGTCTCTTTTGTAGACCAGTATTTCTCAATATAAAAGCGCGGGCGCACCCACCTGTGCACCCATCAGAAATGAACAGGCGGCCCCTGAAACTAATAATGATGATGATGTTCTCCTTGACCTGTCCGTCACCGGTGAACTTAACTTCTTCCGGAGGTGACAGCGAAGAGGCTAGCAAGGCCAAAACTTGTTTTTAAACTGGGGTGCGGGCCGAATTCCGCCACATTATTTCAGTCTCTCTTGATTTCGATCGAGATTCGAAGAGAGAACTTAGCATCTGGGCTGTTCCAGCCTGGATATCGGCTAGGACTATCTCCTCGTGGTACTCTTCCAGCCAATGGATAATATGCAGCGGGGGTGGGTGATGGAGCTTGCTTCTCGGGAGCGGGTTGCTGCTCCCGCAATCCGTTCCTGGAAGGTGACCCCCATGTCTTCCGAGGGTTTCCTCTGGAGTCTCAAAGGGCACTGTGGTTAAATAGTGGGGGAAGGGCAAAGCGGTGCCTCGCGCACCTCCTTCCCCCGCCGTCACAGTGCGCTGGACAGAGGGGTCGGGGGACCCCTTCGACCATTATGGACTACTGGTCGCTAGCGTCGAGGGGTACCTCGACGCTAGCGACCAGTAGCTATGGTAATAGCTAAATGTTCGTGGTCACATGGCACCTCTCTGCGACGCAGCTTGCTGCCTCCTGGAACCCGTTTCATAAAAGCTTGTAACTTGTAATACAAGTGGAAGTCTCTTTTTAGTAAATACTGTTGGAAAGAGATTTCCGCTTATACTGTAAGCTATTATTTTATATGCAATAGACACCTGGGGTTTTAGTGGGTACTCTGGGCGCTCTCGGCAGGTGAATCCCGCATAACTATCCAGGGTCCACCGGGACCTAGGTGGTATGCCTAAATGCACTTCCCCAGGTAAAAAATACTCTAAATAATGTTGGAGTAAATTTACTAGTGTTTTTTTTTTTTTGTATGGCATATAGAAGGCAAAAGAGCACACAGGCCACCTGATGGTAAGTGGAAACTGTGACCCATAGACATTTGCAATCAAAAGACTGCAATCTTAAGACTGCAAATGCTTTGCCAGCCCTGAGGACTAAGATGGAATGCCTCTATGCTAGTTATTTCACCGGCTGTCTGTTTCGCTTTAGACAAGACCATTCATTTTGCTAGGAAGAAGTGTCCCATGAAACAAATAATCAAATGGTACAGGCGACTACAAAGAGATGTTTCTACTTTTTCACCTTATCGCATTGTCAGAAGAAAAAGTGAATCTCTTATTCATGTCCATTATTCTACTTAACGCAATAGTTTAGTTATTGCACCAATTATGGTTTAAGAAAAGTGCAGTGGAGAAGACGAACGATCACTCAGGCTACCTGATGGTAAGATTGTTAAGTGGTATCTAAGACCCATGGGCATTTGAAATCGCTTGATCATCTTGAGACTGCAAACTAAGGTCCGTACTAAAAAATTGTTTCTCGCTGGGATACCCGTCTGAATACATGAAAACGGACTTCAGAAATGACAGTATTCTATCACTTGACGTTTACTTTGACGTATCTCGAGACAGACGGGCAAAATGACATGTGTTTCAACTCCGAGGACTGAGGTAGAATGCTTCTATGCTACGAGTAGTCATTTGTTTTCGATATAGCCCTTATCTTAAATGTTTAACGCTTGGATATTACACCTTCTGGTGGACAAGAGACGATATTAAATATTTACTTTGGCAAGAAATAATATGTTATGAAAACTTCACAAGCATAATGCTGTAAATAGGCGAAACGTTATGTACTCCTAACGATTTGCACCTCTATGTAATAGATAAATAAATCAATATGAAATGGTAAGGCCAGGCACAATGTTTGTTTTAAGTACGTCTATACGGCTGACGGTATCAAGTATGCGTGATTCACGACAAGAAATATCATGTACCAAGCAATAAGGTAAGGGTTGAATGGTATTTTTGTTGTTGTTATTCTGTCCCATATACCAGGAGACAATAACAGTTTCTTAGACACTTATAACAGTCAGGAGAAAACCCAAAAAATAAGGGTTTGTAATTGCCAATAAAACTAATTTTTGGTGGACATATATATATCCTATGAAATCATATTTTTAAAGAGTGAGACGCGAGTATGAGACGTCACCATGGCAACGAGGTACAACAAAAAGTTGATTGACCCGGCACCTAGTCCACCTCATTTCAATTTTGGCGATGAACCCTTAACAAGTCGAACAAAAATCAAACTTTAAAACTACTACCCCTGCACTGCATTATCATGAGTATCATGACTATGATGGATGACTGAGGAGCTGAAAGCTGTAACTCAGTGAAAGGTCTTGGTCGATATATTCAATACAAAAATAATATTACCTAAACTTATTACCCCGTGGTTGACACATGCAGTCTGCAGTACATATCACAATTTGAGTGTCATAGGACTCATAGGTTATGTTATGAATTGCCGTGGTTAAGGTGTTGTCATCGCATAGGTCTAAGGCATAGGTAAACATGGTGTCATGGTGACCTAATTAAGTATATGTAGAATATTAATGGGTTAGGAAAACTAATGGTTGTCATTTAGCGTTGTACTACGTCAATCCCAAACATTTATTCAATTTACAAATATCGCTATCTTAGCGCACCTATACTCACTTTGACAAAGCCGTGGGCGCGGGTCGGCCACGGATCAGGTCTGAGATTCTATGCGGTAATAACGATATCGCCTTTGACGTGCTACCGTGATGTTATCAACGTTTTGATAGCTCTTATGTCACTTCAATAATGGCGGCAGAGTCATAAGCGATTCTAAAACACGTCAAACGCTATAGCGTTATAACGCAGTAGATTCGAGGCCTTCGGGAGTTTAGCGGGCCTATTTGTATATCTCTATATAAATAATAAATATCACGGGACAATGTCACACAAATTGACCTAGTCCCAAACTAAGCTCTAGGCTTGTGCTATGGTACTAGACAACGATAAACATACTTAGATAGAGAAATAAATACTTAAATACATAAAAAAATCCAATACTCAGGAACAAATATTCGCACTGATCACACAAATATCAGCCCTTACTAGGATTTGTATCCGGGGCCGCTGGTTTCGCTACCCTAACTACTCCCAACTAGACCAAATCGGCCGCCCCATGAACGACAACACACAGAAGGCATGCACGGGTCGGAAAGTCGGGCCCGTTCTGTTTTATGAGTTTTATTCATGAACAGCATTTCGTGTCCGAACCGTATTACATACATACATATACAACATCACACCTTCATTCCCAGAGAGGTGTAGGCAGAGCTACAGAAATACCAACAACAACTCTAGAAAACTTGTTTATACCTCATTTTGCACAACCAAGCCGAGAAGTTTACTAGTGTATTATTAGTGACAGGTTGCAAACCCATCGCCTAACAGTACTACAAGCCTTTATTCCCTTAGTCGCCTTTTACGACTTTTACGGGAAGACATGGAGACCATGGAGTGGCACTATTCTAACTCGGCAACCACATGGGGGAACCGTATTAGACGTTATATAATTACAGAAATCCTCGACCGCGTCGTCTGCATCTCTGCAGTGCCGTTACCTACCTCGGCCGTTAAGTATCGACTAAAACTTGATAGGAATACATAACACGAAGCCCATTACCGGCTTATTTGCGTAAACTGTACATTATTCTTACGTATACAGATAATCCTTCGAGATATATGTAAATTTTGTTACAGGACCAACACACTCGTGAATAATTAATAGTATGTTTTTATTTTGGTATCTAGGGTCGTATTAATTACCTAAGCGTCTATTCTACTGGGATAAACCATATTGCATTTGACGTGTTGTCGTATTGTTTTTTAACCCGGTCGCCATTACTGTCAAATTAATAAGAGCTATCGTAACGTTGACGATACGACAACACGTCAAAAGCAATATAGTTTTACCGTGTTTAATAGACATTGAAAATTAAATGCCCGTTTACGAGTTAAAAAATCAACCGACCTCATAAAAGAGGTTCTCAATTCACCTGTATTATGTTTGTGTGTGTAACTCGATTTATCCAATTTCTCAAACGATTATTAAACGATATTTCAGCGGTGGGCCTGTTTATATTTCGTCGAGATCTGGTCGTGCAAAATGTGGTTACAGAATTAATTACCAACAAGTCTTTTTGGAGTTGTTGGTATTTCTGTAGCTCTGCCTACCCCACTCTGGGAATGAAGGCGTGATGGTTTGTATGTAAGTATGTAAGATCACCAGATCTTACATACTTACATACAAACCATATATTATTCAAAGTCGGGTCATTGTTTTTAAACTTTTTTTTTATGTTAAAGTTAAGTGGAATCTGAGACCCATAGACATTAGAATTCTCAAGACTATAATTCTAAGACCTCAAATGCGTTGCCAAACCTGAGGACTAAGATGGAATGCCTCTATGCTAGTAATTTTACCGGTAGTCTTATTCCCACACCGGAACACAACAATGCGAACACTGTTGCTTGGCGGTTGGTTAATGGATAAGATGGTGGTAGCAATCCGGACCGCCCTGCACAGGGTCTTACCACAACAAACATGTATGTATTAAATTACTTGACAATGCACTCGGTAATCGGAGGGACTGGAAGCCAGCGCTGCTTAACGGTGACTTTTCGATCATCCCCCACTGCATAAGCCGAGTGCGTGTTCTTGTCACAAAATATTTTTTTTTACTGGACTGTCCTAAGGAGGGTTATGTTTTTCGAGCGTGTGTATAAATGTAAGTATATATGTATCGACATAATATGTAGGTGTATGTCTATTTCTGTACTCCCTCTACAACCTTACGGATTTTAACATTAAGAGGTGTCATTCGATTGGTCTTATAATTATCGAAGTGACAAGGTATATATTTTAGAATTTAAATATGGCTTTTGCAAAAATATATACAAGGGATTTTTTTCATTATTATAGCAATAGAGATCTCGAATGAAAGTTAATTAATAGCCCATTCCAAATACCATTTTGACAGGAAAATCAAAAAAGAAAGTGAAAGTTAAGATTTAATAAAAACTGAAAAGTGTTAAATAAACTAAATAATATTTACAAAAACATATTGCATTCGGGTGTTTTGTTTTTATAAATAATTTAGCATACTGATATAATGTTCGTCAATTTATCTATTTGAACATGCTGACTCACACGAATAAAAACACAAAGGCAAATGCCATTTAGCTAAATCAGGCAAATGACGTAGGTAAAAGCGGTAATGACTGCTCAAGAAACATGCTAAAATAGAGTGATTTATAACCGAGACCTTTATTTAAGACATGCCGCAAACCGGTATAAAAGAAAACGCCAAGTTCATTACGGGCTAAAATTAGAAACCAACCATAATGAATGCCAAATATATTCAGGCGTTATTTTGTGGTTAGTACGAAAATAGCAGGTATAACAAAAGATGACGACGTTCTACCTCAATTTGGTACAAATACCGGCCAAGTGCGAATCTGTCTCGCGCACGAAGGGTTCCGCACCAGTATATATAAAAAAGGTAAAAATATCATATCTGTTGTATGGGAACCCCCTTAAATATTTATTTCATTCTGTTTTTTAGTATTTGTTGTTATAGCGGCAACAGAAACACATCATCTGTCAAAATTTCAACTGTCTACTATCACGGTTCATGAGATACAGCCTGGTAACAGACGGACAGACAGACGGACGAAAGGACAGCGGAGCCTACTACTACTACTACTAGCCGTACCTACACACCAAGGTGTTGTCAACTTGTATATAAATCTCTAACGACAACAACTGGACACTATGGTCGTAGATAATATTATGCAACAGTGGGTGACGGACGGACGGGCAACGGAAAACATACAGCCGAATTGAGAACCTCCTTTTTTTGAAGTCGGTTGAAAAGAGGACTTCATTGGTACAAAAATCATTTTGAAATTAGAGGTATAACAAAACCTAACGGCATTAAAGGTCACGGCCACGTTCTCTAACCTTTACCCAGCAATCAGTCTCATGCAAAACTAAAGTTGAATAAACAAGAAAATACGACACGCGATAAATTATGACAGCGAGAATTCAGTTTTCCTTCCTGGGTGGTGATTATTGAATCTCATCGACGAAAAATTACTACCTTTAAAATCAATTTGTGCAGTGATTTAATCTACGAGCGGGCCCACCATTTTTAGGGTTCCGTATTCAAACTTATAGTTTCGCCATGTCCGTCCGTCCGTCCGTCCGCACCCTAGCGCATAGATTCTTAGTACTAGAAAGCTGTAATTTGGCAAGAATATGCATATTAGTCACGCCAACAAAGAGGTACAATAAAATATATATTAAAACAAAATAGTGTACCTCCCCTACACGTAACGTGGGGATGTATTTTTTTTCTCGTCCTACCCTATATTGTGGGGTGTCGTTGGATAGTTCTTTCAAAAATATTAAGAGTTTTTCGATTAAGTAATTTGTTTATGAAATATTAAGCTTTTAAGCGCAAATTTTTGTAAGACTCGTGTCCCCCCCCCTACAGCAAAAACTACAAATACTAATAATCTGAAAAAAATCCTTACTAAACCTACCTTTACATTTTTATACCTAGTCATTTTTCAATATAGACATTAGTCGCCTAAATCCTGAGTAAACAACTTCTTTTTTATACTCTAGTAAACTTCTTGGCCTGATTCTGCAAAATGTGGTTACAGAATTATCAACAAGTCTTTTTAAAGTTGTGGGTGTTTCCGTAGCTCTGCCTACCCCACTCTGGGAGTGATGGCGTGATGTATGTATGTATCTTTTTATCCTTATTAGTGGGGTTTTGTAACGCTAGCGGAGGACTTCCTAGGTCCAGTGGCAAAAACCAGTTTCGGTCCCACTCGTCGAGTAACCGGGGTCACTCACGTGCGACCTCCGTAACGCGTCGAGCGACTTCGACGACTGCTAAGCAGAGTATACACACATAGCTTCGTGAAAACCAGGGAGTGATTCTCTTATCACAGCGTTGCGTCGAACGCAAAGGTGAACGTTTATCCGACAAGTTTAAGTAGTCCCCGTAGGAGGATACAAAACACATTTTAGCGCGTGCCTTCTCAATTAGGCAGCAGAGCTCGGTCGCCCAGCGGAGCTTTACGTTCGACGCAGCGCTGTGTTAAGGAATCACCACCACTCCCCCGGGGGTCCTAGCCAAGATACAAATGCTCTAAGTTGTGGTAGGACCCTGTGCGGGGTCCGTCCGGATCACAACCACCATCTTATTCATTAACCAACCGCCAAGCAACTATGTCCGCATTGATGTGTTCCAGTGTAGGGATAAGACAACCGATGAAATTTAGCATAGAGGCATTCCATCTTAGTCCTCAGGGTTGGCAACGCATTTGAGGTCTTAGGATTATATGTGAATTCAAATGTCTATGGGTCAGATTCCACTTAACATCAGGTGGCCTGAGTGTTCATGTGCCTTCTCCTTATCATAAACAAATAAAAAAAGGTGTTACTTTTCTATCAATCAAATGTATGGGGTGTTTTCAAAAGAAAAGTACATAGTTAATGGCTATAATTAAAACAAAACTTAATTAATTCCTTTGTGTAACGAGATGGTTACAGAATTATCACAAGTATTTTTAGAGTCGTTGGTATTTCTGTAGCTCTGCCTACTCCACTCTGGGAAAGAAGGCGTGATGTTATGTATGTATGTATGTGTAACGAGATTTACTCATATGGTTTGTATGACTAACTTCCGTTACACGAATGACGCGATCGTGATTTTTGTCTCATTAAGCCTTAACTATGAACTTTTTTTTTTAAAAGAGCCTTGTCGCATACCGTATGATATTCTTGTGCGTTACGATTGATCACGTGGTCAACTGTCATCCCATACATTTTGAGCGATAGAAAAGAAAAACTTTAGGAGCGTTTGCATCTTGTAATCTAAACATAACAACCTGTTTAGTTGCTATTGTATACAATCTTTATCAGTTTTATCACCACAAAATTTTATTAAAATCGGTCCAGCCGTTTCGGAGGAGTTCAATAACGTACCTACACCGTGACACGAGAATTTTATATATTAGATAATCAACCGTTTTGTTCATTATCGAAACAACTAAAAGTGAAAAACGTACATGTCGCATTATCAGATTGTTTTTTACTTCAATCCAATAACTGTATCATGAGAATGTGTCCACAGCCTTACGCGCCACGTGCGTATTGGAGCACGAGATTCATTCTACTTTCTTTATGCTACTACTAGAGTAGCTTTACTAGAGTTAAGGTCAACGAAGCGACAGACAATTAAATAACACTAGTGACTCTCCCCAGTTTCACACGAGCTACATTTTTTTTATTTTTTTTTATTTTATTTTTATGTTAAAGAGAAGGCACACGAGCACTCAGGCCACCTGATAGTAAATGGAATCTTAGACCCATAGACATTTGAATTCTCAAGACTATAATCCTAAGACCTCAAATGCGTTGCCAACCCTGAGGACCAAGATGAAATGCCTCTATGCTAGTAATTAGGTACACCGGTTGTCTTATCCCCACACTGGAACACAACAATGCGAACATTGTTGCTTGGCGGGTGGTTATAGTATAATGGATAAGATGGTGGTAGCGATCCGGACGGACCCTGCTCAGGGTCCTACCACCACGACGACGTAAAATGTCTTACACTCAAAAACATTACAAATATCGGTGACTCGTGGCAATTAGGTAGCATTAGTGATGTGATGAGACACGTTTTTCAAGAGTCTTTTAAGATAAGATAAAGTAACAAATTAATACCTGAAAATAAATTAAAAATTTACTTTTACACAAAGTAATCAAAAGCTAGGAATAAACACACACAAAAACACAAACAGATAAATTGCAGTGCCCTTACAGCGTTAATGATGAATATGATGATTTTGTTTTGGCGGTAAATATGACAGTTGTTGCATTAAAATTACTTTGTGTAGATACGGCAAATTTGTTATGGATCGTTTTACGACGGGGCCACGTGTCACACGGCACGAGCCACAATAGGAACATTAAAAAGAAGGTTTCCCGGTCGATTAATTTCGAGAAACGGTGACATTGATTGGCCCCCAAGATCGCCTGATTTAACAGCTCCTGACTTTTTTCTGTGGGGCTATCTAAAGGGACGTGTCTATTCTAACAGGCCAATGAACCTTCAGCAATTAAAACAAAATATTCGAGACACAGTCACTGAGATAACGCAGGAAATGTGTGAAAATGTGATGAAAAACGCAATGAAAAGGGTTCACATCTGCCATGCTGCTAGAGATGGACATTTGTCTGACATTATTTTCCATGTTTAACTGCCGGCTCTAAATACTATACTTAACAAGGAATAATTAATATTTTTTATATTTCATAGAATAAAATTACAAAACTAAAGTGTATACCTGTTATTTGGCCACCCTGTACAACATAAGGCAATAAAAGATATGACTATGACTCTAGTATTATCAAAAAATCCAGGATATCTAACGTTAAAAATATTAATAACTAATTACAAAATAAGGAAGTTGAAATCAAAGAGAACATCAACAAAATTACGCTGTAACATTATTGAAGAATGCTTTATTTACCCATCACGTCAGTCGAAGTCGAATGGTAATTTACATACACCTTTTTTCAAATAGAAGACGTAAGATAACTTCTAAGAAGTTAGAACAAATATTAATTGTCTATAACGAATGTCATATATGTACATATATTAAATGATTGAAAAGGATCTGAAGCGCTAGTAAATTCACTTCATATTACCGACGTGTAAAAGAGCCCCATGGGGGCCTATTTACTGAATAAACATTTTGATTTTGATTTTGATTTTGTTTTTCTTAGCTGTTTTTTTTTGCTCGTCTTGTACAGAAAACATTGTTACATTACTAGTCTCTCAGAAACGTAAAATGCTACCTAAATGCCACGAGTCGCCGATGTTTAAATACGACAGACACTTAGATTCACAGACAACAAAGGGGGGTAAAAAAATGGCATAATAATATAAATAGAAAGAAACAAAGAAGAACGAAAAACATTCATACATACATAACATCACGCCTTCATTCCCAGGGTGGGGTAGGCAGAGCTACAGAAATACCAACAACTCTAAAAAGACTTGTTGATAATTCTGTAACCACATTTTGCACAATCAGGCCAAGAAGTTTACTAGTGTATTAGTGACAGGTTGCAAGCCCATCGCCTAACAATACTACAAGCCCTTATTCCCTAAGTCGCCTCGAATTTTTATTGCAACAATATCACATCAAACAACATAAAAAACAGAGTTCAGAGTTTTAGAGTAGGGTAAAATCAACAAGTAATAACTAATTTTCTTGCTGCCGTCTTAGATGATTTTAGTAGGTGTGTAAACACTTTAATCGGCTGAATCTCAAGAACCAATCGTGATAGTTTTCCTTTAAATTCGTTATATCCTCTTTGATCTAAAATTTTGGCTGTAGGGGGGGGGGCGACACTTGAGTCTAACAAAAATACACCCCCACGTTATGTGTAGGCAAGGTAACGTAAATTTTTTTTTTCCTTTTATTGTATCATTTTGTTGGCGTGACTAATATGCATATTTATGCCAAACTTTCTAGTACTAAGAGTCTCTGCGCTAGGCTGCGGACGGACGGACAGACGGACGGACGGACGGACATGGCGAAACTATAAGGGTTCCTAGTTTGACTACGGAACCCTAAAAAAGGAAAAGAGACAACACAAAAGTTGTACGAAGTTGTCGAACGTGCATGTGCTTATGCCGAAGTGAGAAGGCATTCATCTTTTTTGTATGGAAAGTCCTTGATGTTATCTAAAGTAATAAATACATGGTGAAATTAATGTGACCATTTACCTTAAAGTTTAAATCGTCGAGGTAACAAGATCACCTTATTACTATTTATTACGACAGAACTCTCATTTTAATTCAGTTATTAAGGACTTCACGTCTGAGATCATATTCAAGGTGAAATAAATATGTAGTGTTACTTTTGCCGAAATAAGTAATAGGAGAATTGACTTGTCAAAACATATATTTATACAATTAAATGATACTATTCCGTCATGAACAAATTAAGCTGTTATAAGATTTAACCTTGATGGGTTAATAAAAGTAAATTAATATTCGTTCTGTCACTAACTACGTGGAGGCCAGGAAGTAAGGAAATAGATTATTAAAACAAAATATTATTTGTAACTGTCTGTACGAAGTTTTATATGTGGTTTAAGAGGCCGTATACGAAATTTTGGCAAATTTGCTTCTTTTCGTGATTTTACAGTTAAAATACCTACTGCTTATGTATAACTTTTAATGCACATCATGAAATATATTTTCAGTTAAGATCGAATAAATGAGCTACGAATGAATGAGCTACGTTTTAATTTTTGTCGAGTATTATAATATATAATGCGAGATTTAGGTTGTTTTTTTAAACAAAAGGTAATTTATTTCCTGTTTTTGGATGTTCTTTTAAGGTAATTGATTGATTTTGAACTGAAGTTTATTATAGTACTGTTGTTTTAATTTTATGAACGAGAGTTTTAAGTAACCTAATTTTTTCTCAATTTCAAGATACGAGTAAAATGTTAATGTGTGTTACTCGATCACGCCAGAACGGCTGAACGGATTTGAATGAAATTTGGCACAGAGATAGATTTTAGTCTGGAATAGCAAGCACCTAAGCGAGGGAATGTCTATAAATGGCTTCTACGAGGACGGAGTCGCAATACCTAGGTCGTTTAAATTTTAGAAACTATCAACCCACACACACCAGCCACAAAGACCAGTTTTTTAACCGTTTCAGCAAATGGCGCATTGCATTGCATGTGCACGGTCTGTACAATCACCCAACAAAAAAGGTTAAGCACACTAAGAACCTTGTCAGTGTCACTATCATGCTTGTCATTTGATGTTCTGCAGTTTGAAGTTTATTATGACAATGCGCTAAAGTGCTTAACATTATCGTTGGGGTACTGTATATTAAAATACTACTGTAATAATGTACTACTAAGTATGAAATAAATGTTTTTTTTTGACATCACGTAGTTCAAAATCATTATGTGCATGTACAATCATCAGCAATAATATATTATCCAACATTGGCCGACATTGGCCGCCATTGACGTGTCAGATATTTTTGAGGCCAGTGTTGGATTATATTATTGCTGGTGACTGTAGAGTGCCCGACGGGTTAGCTCGAACGTTATGGTACTGACAATAGACCTAGTGGGAATAGAACCAATATGACCATTAAGAGGATTGTAAAGCGACGCTTAAATCGGGTAACTATCAAAATAATCTATACAAATTTAACTCCAGGCGATAACGTTTCTCACCCCTAAATCAAGTCCGATTTTCACGACTTTTGATTATGTTGTACTTGTTATATGAATTAATAAATCTTAAGTACCCGAAACCGACGTGCATGCATGACTCGATGTATGAATGTGGAAGAAGCGAAAGAGCTTTGTCAGGATCGTAGCAGGTGGAAAGAAGTGGTCTCTGCCTACCCCTCTGGGAAACAGGCGTGATTTATGTATGTATGTATGTTATATGGATAAAACTAGGTCCGTATAGTCGCCATCAGATATTTCGGACCAAAGAAAGTGTTCACAAATATTTGAACACGACTCTATTGTCAAGGCGTTACAGAGCATGTTTAGATAATTTAGATCTCCCTGAAACAAATAGATGTAATTGATGACGATTGAACTTTTCCGTTTGATTTCTTACCAAGAAATATTTTCTTGGAAAGAAAAACGTATAAACCTAGTTTTTCATAATATCTACAATATATTAAAAACCCCCGAACCCCGTGTGGTTGCCGGGTTAGAATAGTGCCACTCCATGTCTTCCCGTGGATGTCGTAAGAGGCGACTAAGGGAATAAGGGCTTATAGTACTGTTAGGCGATGGGCTTGCAACCTGTCACTAATACACTAGTAAACTTCTTAGCCTATTTGTGCAAAATGTGGTTACAGAATTATAAACAATTATTTTTACAGTTGTTGGTATTTCTGTAGCTCTGCCTACCCCACTCTGGGAATGAAGGCGTGATGTTATGTATGTATGTGTATATTAAATAAAAGCGGCCAAGTGCGAGTCGGACTCGCCCATGAAGGGTTCCGTAACAGCAAGTAACATAATATAAAAGTTCGTTGTAGCTTTGATCAATGTTTTTATGACGTATTAAAAAAAAACTACTTACTAGATCTCGTTCAAACCAATTTTCGGTGGAAGTTTGCATGGTAATGTACATCATATATTATTTTTACATTTATCATTCCCTTATTTTAGAAGTTACGGGGGGGGGGACACACATTTTTCCACTTTGGAAGCGTCTCTCGCGCAAACTATTCAGTTTAGAAAAAAATTATAATAGAAACCTCAATATCATTTTTGAATACCTATCCATAGATACCCCACACGTATGAGTTTGATGAAAAAAAAATTTTTGAGTTTCAGTTCTAAGTATGGGGAACCCCAAAAATTTATTGTTTTTTTTCTATTTTTGTATGAAAATCTTAATGCGGTTCACCGAATACATCTACTTACCAAGTTTCCACAGTATAGCTCTTATAGTTACGGAATAAAGTGGCTGTGACATACGGACGGACAGACGGACAGACATGACGAATCTATAAGGGTTCCGTTTTTTGCCATTTGGCTACGGAACCCTAAAAATCGTAGAAATCACAGACTACGTTTAAGAGGAGAGAAACGTTCGCATTTGGATGGAAATGTTCAGCCTCACAATTAATTCTCTTAAATCATGAATGCCCGGTTGGTAGCCTGATATACTCACGCCGGGGTGCTTCTCGAGCTCGTGCAGCACCGTGTGGTCGCAGTACTCGAACACCAGGTGCAGCTTGCGCTTGCGCCGAAACACCTCGATCAGGTTCACCAAGTTCGGATGCTTGAGGTTCTGGAGCAATACACAACACATTCATGAGATGAACCTTTCTTATATAGAAATTAATAGAATAAAACTTCTGATATTATGGAGATTCCTACCACTTTTCAGACTTTTTTTAATTTTTTACAGTTCCGTAGTCAACAATGTAAGATAAACTTACTTGAAGCCAAGATAACAAAACAAATCCGCAAACTTCTGGTGAAGGATCTGGAGTATACCTTTATATGGGAGTGAGACGTGGACACTGTCACAAAAATGAACGAGAGAGGCTAGAAGCATTTGAAATGTGGTGTTGGAGAAGAATGATGGGAATTAGTTGTAAGGAGAAGAAAACAAATGAGGAAGTACCTAATATTGTAAAAGAAAAGAGAAGCCTGTTACAGAAGATAGAAAAAAGAGAGGACGACCCAGAGGAAGTTACTTTGAATAGGGAAAGAGAAAGCTAAGGTCGTGTCGTATCAAGATGTCAAGAACCTAGCAATCAATAGAGAGGAATGGCGGGCATTCCACCGACAAGAGCATAGCTCTTTAGTTATAAATGAAATGAGTCAACAATTATAGTTTTGTCGTGACCATCTGTCCGTCGGTCTGTCTGTCCGCCGTTTAACTCAGACACTCCTTATACTACGAAGCTGCAGCTACATAGTTACGCATTTAAATTGAGTCAAAAAAGGTGCATTATAAAATTATGAAAAATAACCTACATACACAATTTTAAAAAAATAGGTTGATGTCGTCAATATCGTTAGAGATTCAAAGTCATTTGTAACTTACAACAAACTCCATCTTATTGATGTAGAATGTGAGATTGACTTTGGACCTAAGATGGGTCCTAAATTAATGTTCGTGACTGTAAAAGTAAAGGAAAACTATTTTTTTTTAACCTTACGTTATTGAGTGATATGTCTTTGGATAGTGCAGCTGTTATTAGCCCTTTGAACGGCAACGACGCCTAAAGTAGTCATGAGCTGCTATGCCTACAACGCCACTGCCACTATAGTTGTCACAGATACAGTTTAACAAAGACATTATTTCGTATGGATTAAGGTACATTTTGCATTTCCAATACTTATTTGGCGTGTGAGTACACATTTGTATTTGACCTAGGTGTTGAAAGGTATTTTTTTTGATTTGGGGGAACGTTTAGGAATTGTTGAACTGGAAAGTATCTAGGTACTACAGCCAAAACTAATACGTATACTAGTAGTACTTTCGTATTACTTCTTCAACTTTTGTACCGCAACAGCTGTCTAGTCTTTATTGTAATTCCACAATGCACACCTGTGCGTCGCACAAAATTACTCCACGGGATGTAATTGCATAGACAAACCCACCTACGTTTTTGATCCCAGATCAAAGTTTAATACGTCACATTCTTAATTCAAATTGTCCTGACTTTGGGGAAATCTGTAACGGTTAGGGGATTCCACAATGCGCGTAACCTTTGCGGAGATCAACCAAGTATGCTATTTGCTTTGAAACGTGTCTTGCATAACAATTCAAGACTAATTAAATAGGTGTCCGAAATTAGAAACGACGAGTGAGCTCATGCTGGGAACTTCTGAATAAATTGACATCATTGTAATGTATAAAACACTGCATATCAACAGATAAGTCATAAGCATAATATGTCTATTAACGACTTCGTTGAAATTACCTTTGTTTAATTCATATATTTTTTGTACATATAAGTATGATAAAATCAACTCGCCAGATATACCTACTTTCAACTCAATATATGAAAATATTTGTGTATATGTATATTTATATGCCTCACTCCGTCATGCACCCTTTGGTTGTTGTATCTCCATTAGTGATATACTGTTACTATAGTTTTGCTGCTGAACGGAATTGTATTCTTGCTGTATTAGTTCACTGGGTTCTGTAACACAGGGCATCCACCTCAGGGCCCAAAACCGCTGTTTCGTGTAAATAATGTGTTTTATGAAATAAACATTTTCATTGAAACATTTTCATTTTCATGTGTCATTTTTTCAATGGTACAATAAAATATTGATTTTGTAGACATTTAAGTGACGCTACGCTTGTAATTTCGATACAATGCAAAAAAAAGAATTTCGCGTGTTGATAAAACATGGTTTGCACAGCCAATCGCTTATAAAATGTTATGCGGGATCAGCTCTCTCTAAAACAACCAATTGTCGGTGGTATGCCGACTTCAAACGCGGTCGCATGGACACAAATGATGGGGAACACTCAGGTCGTCCAAATGAAGCAGTGACTCCATAATATTAACCAAGTCGTAAAAATCCTAATGGAAGATCGGAAGGTAAAAGTACGCCAGATAGCCTAGATAGTAAAGATTTCAGCTGGTAGTGTTTTCACAATTTTACACAAGAATTTGGCCATGAAAAAGCTTTTTTCCTAGTGGGTGCCGCGTTTGCTCAAAAGCCACAACGTATCAATGACTCAGACCGCTGATGAATCGTAATAAAAAGGATTTTTTACGTCTGTATGTGACAATGGATGAAACATGGATACACCATTTCACTCCGGAATCCAATCGGCAGTCAGCGGAGTGGAGAGCGGCTGGTGAAAGCCGCCCGAAGCGGCCAAAGACTCAGAAATCGGATCATCGGCTACCTTGAAAAGGGGCAAAATATAAATATTGACTATTACATACTGTGCTAATTGGCGCGATTGAAATACGAAATTGCGGATTAACGGCATCAAATGAACAAAATGAAAGTGGTGTTTCACCAGGACAACGCGCCTTGTCACAAGTCCGTGAGAACGATGGCCAAAATTTATGAATTGGGCTTCGAAATGTTTCCTCATCCCTCTTATTCGCCAGACTTGGCCCCCAGCGATTACTAGCTGTTTGCAGTCCTCAATAAAATGCTCCAGGGTAAGAAATTTGACTCAAATAGTGAACGCAACGGAGACTTATTTTGAAGCCAAAGACAAATCGTTCTACACGCATGGGATAGAAAAGTACTAAAAGCGTTGGAGGGACTTTATCGCTCTTGGAGGAGACTACGTTGATGAATAAAAAGTAATTTATAAAAAAAAACCTTGTTTTAGTACTTAGTCTTGAGACTTATTGAATCACGTGATGTAAAAGGAACTATTATATTACTAAAATACACACTTACCTATCTAATAATAAAAAATAATTTAACGGATCCATTTGTCAGTTCTTCATTATCAAGGGTGGTCGGTCACCATCATTTACTGCCACTAGAATATTCATGTGCGACCTAAACCTTATGCGGTGGCAGCATTGACAACCCGTAATCGCCAGTATATTGATCACCGAAAACAAGGCCATTCGTAGTACCTATTAAGTATTAGTATTAGGTATTCAAAGTTATAACTTTGAATACCTGGTGGTTTTACCTAGATTTTAGGATGAAGTGAACCGAATGACCGGTTAATGTTTAATGGGTGGGGGGACTTTGATTTTGATATAATTATCAACACACTTGCGTCTGACAGAAAGTGAATAAAAACCGGGCAAGCAAATGTCAGTCTATGGCGTCCATGTGAAGGCTTCCGACGACGTTGCAAACACAAAAGTTATCATGAAACACAATAAGTATAAACGATTTGCCTAGCAGAACAAAGTTACCTATTTACATTAATTAATGTATTGATGATTTATTTGAAACACAACCCAACAAAATTACAACTGGCTTAAAACTAGAAAAACAGTAGGTAAGTATACAGTAGTAGGTAGGTTTTGAGGGTGGTCTAGTCCATTCAGCATGGCATACTTCATGCCTCGACGCTGACTTTCAGTGAATCCATTTAAACAGTACAAAAAAACACACACACACACACACACAAATAACAAATAATACCTACCAAGCAGAGGAGAATGACAGACATTTCAGCGAGGGATACAGTTTCATTGCGAAAAGCAAATTAGACAAATACTAAATAGATCACGTGTTTAAAAAGTCACTATAAATACAAAGAGTCAAAATATGTATAGTACGATTGGCAACCCTAAGCCTTACCGGCAGGCCGCGAGGACAAATCTGACAAGCGTTCGCTAAACTAGCGTTTCTGTTCTTTTGGTTTTTAAATCAACACCGGTAGGTCACGTGATACGAAAAGTCACGTGATCTACCAGTGACGCGATTGGTTTAAAAAACAAACGAATAGAAACGCTAGTTAGCGAACGCCTCATGTCTATAAGCTCCTGGCGCTCACAATACGGTTGACCCAATATGAACGGCTCGGGTACACCAAACCTGCCATCCAGTACAACTAGTTGAGGCCATCAAATGCGCATTGTTATAAGTTATTCATGATTGTTTTGGTGGGATAAATAGTTAAATGTACGCAAGCAATAAAAACATTGAAAACCCATGACGCGCACGCGCTTCTCATTGGGGTCAAAGATGGCCGCCATGTCACTGAACATAGCATTTTCTCACTCTTTGAAGGTTAGTCGAAGTTTTAAAATGTACATAATAAAGTAGTACCTAAAACAAAATCTTCCGTGTCAAAAAAACATTTTTCTAAAGCTTGCTCAACATTCTAAAAGAAACAGAATTAGTAAAGTAAAACAATTTGATTCCTGGGGACCTATTAGGCCACTATGGACTATTTCAACGAGGAATGAAGGAGGCAGGTATACAAGTCAATCAATTGCCCTTTCCGAAAAAATAATCACGCAAATTGATCATTAGAAGCGTCACTAAATGCGCATATATACTTAAATAAATAAATATAATAAATTAATAAATAAATATCAGGGGACAATCTCTCACAAATTGACCTAGAATCGATATGACACCGGGTTGAGAATACTTTTGCCGGCCTGTTTGCAATAATGTAACATAGGTAAAAAAAAAATCTCTTACATGCTCGGAAATGCAATCTTACTGTTGAGAATACAGCAGCGGAGTTCTGCAATCCAGGCCACGGCAAAATAAACAAAAAATATATCTATTATTTACCAACTTTTTAGTTTTAAATGACAGTTCTATGGAACAAATAAAAAAATACTTATCATTTTGTTCCAGGGCATATCATAGAACTAATGATAAACTTGAAGCCTAAATGTTCATGAAACAATTAGCACATTAATTTCTCATTCTGTTCTACGACGTCACAGTACCATGGAACAAATGGGGAGCACTCAATTTCATTAACTTTATCCATTTATTCATTTATAACTCCATACATTTCGGCTGTTTGGGTCTCAAAGTTTGTATGGAACAGCTGGTTTTTTTCGTGATTTGGATGTTGGTCCCATAATCAAAGTTGATGAGTATGACCTACAGAGTTAGTCCCTGAAGTTTGCACAACCCCTCTGCCTAACACCCTGTATACAGCGTTCTTTACTTCTTAAAACCATGTTTGGACTAGGGTAACTAACCCGAAACAGCTACACGCTCGTAAAATCAAAGATCTTCCATTTTATTTAACTTTTAAAAATGTCAAGGACTAAATAGGTTAACGTTACCTAACTTATACGAATGGCGTATTTAAACAGTGTAGGCATCAAATAACAAATAATATTCCCTTTCTTAAAACAATATTGCGTTCATAAACAAAGTGAATTGAATGATAATAATCCGACGACACGGTGGCCTAGTTGGGAGTGCCTCCGAAGCCAGCGATCCTGGATTCAAATCCCAGTAAGGGCAGATATTTGTGTGATGAGCGCGAATATTTGTTCCTGAGTCTTCGATGTTTTCTATGTATTTAAGTATTTATTTCTCTATATAAGCATGTTTATCGTTGTCTAGTACCCATAGTACAAGCCTAGAGCTTAGTTTGGGGCAAGGTCAATTTGTGTGAGATTGTCCCCTGATATTTATTTATTTAATAATGATAATATTAACCCCAATATATTAAAATTTGATTGATATATTTAAATGTATGATTTTATTCAAAGTCAGTTAAATGGATTTATAATTTAAAAGTACTTGATGTCGATAGTGATGGTGACAGTGTTCTGGTTTTTGTGATATTTTGACTCGCATTGTTGGAGGAAAGCCCTATACAAGCCTCGACCAAGATCCTTTCCAGATCCTTCGGTTCAATTATGCTCGTCCCGCAACGGCCTTTTTCCCAGCCTCTGCAGTAATATATGTACTATTGCTACCCTGTTTGCATACAAATCGGCCAACAATATTTTCGCTGGCCTGTCTGCAGTGTCTGCACTAGACCAAAACAATTGTAGGCGAACCTAAGTCGTCCTTTCAAGGTATTAATGATAATGTGTGGTGAACACGAATGTTAATTATGAATACATAAAACAGTGAACAATGACACTGACCTAGCTTCACGTTCAACGTTACTGCATCATAATTTAAAATTTAAATAGCTACATTGTTTGTACTACATAGAATATTGATTATGAAAGGTTAAGGGAGGTCTTGTATACTTTCCCCGCGCGGTACCCGCCTTGTCGTGACGGTGGGGTTTAGTAACCGTAGACTGGTCACCCACGGTGAAGCTAAGAGGTACCTGGGCCGACCTGAGTATCTTAAACATCTATCCTAACCTAGCCTACGTAATTAATGTTTAAGATTCCCTGAAAACTTTATGGTTTTAGCAGAAAATAGCGTTCGATGAAATAGAATTCAATGAAGTGATGGATGAGTTACCCCTGAGAAGGGCCTCAGCTGGGTCACTCCCACTGAGCTCCTTTGAGTCTGCTTGTGATGTGATGGGTGGACAGCTGTTGAAGGGAACTTCTTCCCGCAGTTTGGGCGGGGCCGCAGAGGAAGAGGGTTACCGGTATTGCGATGTCCCTATCCCTGTGGCCGAGATTGCGGAGGGAGAGGCGTGCTAGGCCGTAGCCAAGATGCTTACGCTATCTAGCTGGTAGCTCACGTCATACGAAAAGTCACGTGATCTACTAGTGACGCGATTGGTTTAAAAAGTAAACGAATAGAAACGCCAGTTACGAATCTTGGCTAGGCCCTCTGGTATTGAGATCGTTGTTTGCGGCGTGGTGAGGCCGCAGAGGACCATACTTTGCAGAATATCATATTCGCAGAACGTGATGTTAGTAAAACATGATATTCGCAAAACATGATATTTGCAAATGGTGGAATTGGGTTCGTAGGTAGGTTTAGGTTATGTCAGTTTTACAGCAGGCCCGGAGGGCCATACCACCCAGAAATAGGAGTAAATCGGGAAAGGACGTTTTAAAAAAAAAAAACATTGTTAAGGGCTTTAATTAAAACAAAAATTAATTGATTCCTTTGTGTGACGACAGTTACTCATACAGGTTACCCACACAACTAACTTTCATTATACAAAGGACGCAAACGTGATTTTGTTTTCATTAAGCCTTCAACTATGTTAATTTTTTTGATAACGACCCGTAGCGGAGCTCAGTCGACGCTGTCTAATCTAATTGATGTCTTGTTAATAATGATGTTTTGAGAATATCATGTTTTGCGAATATGATGTTTTCCGAATATCGTCTTTTGCGAATACTATGTTTTACGAATATGATGTTTTGCGAATATCGTGTTTTGCGAATATTTAACATATTAATTGGTAGAGGAAGAAGAGTGCCGGTTTTATGGTGCTTTGTTCTCCCTATCCTCTACGCCCGAAACGTGTCGACCTGCGCGTGTTGGATCGGGGAAAGTCTGTCCGTATTCTCCCGGGGTGCTCTTGCAATGTCGGAGCCCGCGTTGTATGGGCCTGCCAATAAGGGTCGTAATCGAATGCGCGAGCAGAACCTTTTACACTTTACGTTTTACACTAGGCGTAGGTCAAAACCGTTTTTATAAAAAAACGCTGGTAAATTAATTAATAATTAATTTCAGCATGGATGGAGAAGATAGTGCGAAGTGTAAATATCTATATCATACAAAATTTCAATTTAGATAATTTTTGAGAATAGTGAATGGGACATTAGAGACACTGACATGGCGGAACTATAAAGGTTTCTAGTTTGACTTCCTTATACCGTTTTTAGGGTTCCGTAGTCAAACTAGGAACCCTTATAGTTTCACCATGTCTGTCCGTCCGAGTAAGTATTAAAATCATTTTTTTAGGGTAGGGTAAGGGTGTAGGGGGACACGTGGTGGGGTGGTGGTTTTTCTCGTGTAACTACCCCACGTGGGGTGTCGTTAGACAGGTCTTTCAAAAATATTACGGGTTTGTTACACCGATTGTTCGATTAAGGGATTCGTTTGTGAAATATACCAACCCCCTTACTTATGAACGTGAAATAAGCTTGGAATAGTTTATGCCATGCTTTGTCCTTATGTGTAATTGTGACATTTGCCTCTGACAGAAAGTGACAAAGCAGGGCATAAACTATTCCAAGCTTATTTCACGTTCATAAGTAAGGGGGTAAGCTTATATAATAAGCTTTAAGCTGCTAATATTTGTCAGTGTCAAGTGTCCCTCTCCTGCTCCCTCCTACAGAGAAAAATGCAATAAAACTCGGAAAAAAATATTTAATGAAAGCGTAGAATAACGAATTAGGAATTGGAAGAGACTTTAGGAAACCACCACTATTCTATTGACAATAACAGATTTGAGAAATCCAGCGAAAGAATCGTCGTTTTACTACTTTTAAAACCAACCAAGGTAAGGGGTGCTGAGAGCTACATATCGAAGAAAACTGTGTTTATACAGCAGTAACTACAAAGAGATGTGTCCACTTTTGGACCTTATTACAATGCAATAAGTTGAAAAAGTGTATACATCTCTTTGTAGCCGACTAATGCACGCGGCGCGGTATGAATATATTAATTATGTTAATTTAGTACGGGTGGTTAAATAATACCTAAGATTAGATAAACCACGAAACGAAGGTAAGGTTTTTCCTCCTTTAGTTTTCAGTATTATTTTAAGTACCTCATCATCTCAATCAGGCAAAGCAGTAAAGAAATAAAAATGAAAATTGCGTAAGAAGAAAAAACCGTTGCAATCGCACGGAAAAGTTTCACGCTTCACGGCAATATGCCTTGAAACCAATCGTTGTTCAACACCACACGTAACAAGTGTTTAAAGTGTTACGTTCCATTACGAAGACAAAGAGTTGTAGCTAATAAAGAACGATCACTGTCGAGTTACAATGCTAACTGAACAATGCTGAATTGTGGTTTACTCCTCATTAAAATTGGTCACTCCCAAAGCTTCCAAGAACTTACAGTCAATAACACGCTTGTAATGTTTATGTAACACTACGCACCTTCACTTAGCGTACAGATCTTTTAGACTGTTATAATCTCCTAGAGTGCCTTACAGATAGGAGGTCCTTTGCGTTGAATAGAGTTAGGTTAAAGCTTATCAACGGAAGCACGACTGTTAACATTTATATAAGTTTTCCGTTCCTACCGTTCTGATACTCCAAAGTGCAAGCTTTATAGTTAACCTCGGTGGTATTAGCGTCTTAAAAACGTGGCCAGAATGACAGTCCAGTCCAGTCCCTACTAAAGAAAATGTTTTGAGAACACAATATAATAATGTAAATGTAATTCATCAATAGCCCAGTTCACCCATCCATATCCTTTCATTCAAATAGGCTATTATTAATGTTCCTATCCTTCTTAAATAGTCTTACAATAACCGGCTCAGGCTTGAAATATACGTTTTCCTAAAATGTTTTTTTTCCCAAAATGTCTGTTTTCCATAATGTCAGCACGTCTTTTGCATAATGTCAGCTTCTCAAAATGTCAGCTTCTTATAATGTCTGCCTCCAAAAATGACAGTTTTCATATAATGTTCGCTTTTCAGAAAGTGTTTATTCTCAAAATGTCTGCAACCTCAAAATATCTGCCTTCTTACAATTTTTGCATTCCAGAAAATTCTTATTCCCAAAATGTCTGCAATCATAAAAACGCCACATTTACAACCTTTTCCTTTTTGGTTTTTCACCAACAGGAAAGGGGCCAATTTAAATAATAATTATCATAATAATATGAATGATACTGCACAGTAATTATAGATATTTATCAAAGAGTAGGTAAGTATGCCAAGAAATTAAACCTTTCAATTTAGAACATTGATTTGAAATAAAGCAGACATTATAGGAAATCAAACATATTCAGACGATAGCCTTTATACAAATGTGAACATAACGAAAAAGTAAAACTTATGGTAATGCTTATATTATAGGAATGTAAACATTATGAATAGACAGCTTTCTGAGACTGTACACATTTTAAATACCAGTCATTTTGACAAAACTGACAATATAGAAGTGATAACATTGTAAGAACGCAGACGTTTTGACAATTGTACATTTTAGGAAAACGCATATTTCAGGCCTGAGCCCAATAACCGGTGGTTGACCGTGGGAGCATACTACTATAGTGTGAACTCCGAACAATCGCCGGTTGGTGTGCCATTACAATACTAAATCAAAGTTGTCTAAAAGTACGCCTTCCATAGGCCCGCGACTCCCATAGTCCCGTGTTTAGTAAGGACATCGAAAAATAAATAATAATAAAATGTTGAATAAATATTATCTGGGTGGTGTGGTTGCCGGGTTAGACCCCGTGTGGTTGGTGGGTTAGAATAGTGCCACGTCTCCATGTCTTCCCATGGATGTTGTAAGAGGCGACTAAGGGAATAAGGACTTGTAGTACTATTAGGCGATGGGCTCGCAACCTGTCACTAATACACAAGTAAGGTTCTTGGCCTGATTGTGCAAAATGTGGTTACAGAATTATAAACAAGTCTTTTTGGAGGTTGTTGGTATTTCTGTGGCTCGGCCTACCTCATTCTGGGAATGAAGGCTTGATGTTATGTATGTATTATCTGATTTATCAGTTAGTACTTAGATACATCTTAAATAAAATTGTTTAAGAGTTGACGAATAAACTATTATTGCCATTCTATTCCATATAAATTTATTGCAAATCAATTTACTCATTCAGAATTCCAATAGCATTATACCGGCAATAAACCACCATACGAGAAGCATTCTGATCTGCCGTCCGAGATAGACGTTTTGATAATGAGATAATAATCGCAGGACAATCTCACACAAATTTAGATCACTCTCACCTTTGAAGAAATTGCAACATTTGCAACATAACTTTAGCATCCAGATTTTGCGGATGAGCGGATCGTCATATCGTTCTCGACGGTGATACATCATTCGTTTGTGCACCGGCTGTGAGCTGCCAACTTTTAGCATCTGGATCATCCGTAGTGCAATCTTGCGGCTAAAAGATTCGTCTTCTTTTCGACGAACTTCTTCACGGCGTCCACCTAACCGTCATCGCAATAATTCATTGGTCCACCAGCTGTTAGCTGCATACCTTTAGCATCTGGATCTCCCGCAGCGCGATCTTGCGGATGAGCAGGTCGTCCTCGTTCTCAACGAACTTCTTTACGGCGTCCACGTAGCTGGCTTCGCAGTATTTCATTGGTTCATCGGCTGTTAACTGCCTACCTTTAGCATCCGGATCTCCTACAGCGCGATCTTGTGGATGAGCGGAGTCGCCAACGTTCTACACAGCGATCACCTCACCGGCGGCGTTGTTCTCTACTTATGCACCGGGCGTTAGCTGCGTACCTTTAGCATCTGGATCTCCGGCAGCGCGATCTTGCCGATGAGCAGGTCGTCCTCGTTCTCAACGAACTTCTTTACGGCGTCCACGTAGCTGGCTTCGCAGTATTTCATTGGTTCATTGGCTGTTAACTGCCTACCTTTAGCATCCGGGTCTCCTACAGCGCGATCTTGTGGATGAGCGGAGTCGCCAACGTTCTACACAGCGATCACCTCACCGGCGGCGTTGTTCTCTACTTATGCACCGGGCGTTAGCTGCGTACCTTTAGCATCTGGATCTCCGGCAGCGCGATCTTGCCGATGAGCAGGTCGTCCTCGTTCTCAACGAACTTCTTTACGGCGTCCACGTAGCTGGCTTCGCAGTATTTCATTGGTTCATTGGCTGTTAACTGCCTACCTTTAGCATCCGGGTCTCCTACAGCGCGATCTTGTGGATGAGCGGAGTCGCCAACGTTCTACACAGCGATCACCTCACCGGCGGTGTTGTTCTCTACTTATGCACCGGGCGTTAGCTACGTACCTTTAGCATCCGGATCTCCCGCAGCGCGATCTTGCGGATAAGCGGGTCATCCTCATTCTCGACAAACTTCTTTACGGCGACCACCTCGCCGGTGTCGCGGTTGCGGCACTTGTACACCAGCCCGTACGAGCCCTCGCCGAGTTTCGCGAGTTTCTCGTACCGTTCCATCGCGCGGCTGCTTGCGCGCGATCTGAAACAAGCAATGGTTATAGTTATGGTATTTATGACTTCCTAAACTAAAGCATACTAGGCTGGAATTGCATGGCATTAAACCGAAACGACGTGAAAAAAAAGGTCCGTAAGGTTTTTGTGAAAAATGCCACTTACGGTTTTGGCACACATTATGGTGGCTTGTTTCAATACTATTACTGTGGCAGACCAAGTATGTGGCCATCTAGTTGTTAAGCATTACTGGGATCCCCACAGTTAGATTAACTCTATTCCTTTCTCTCGATTAAAGCACAAATTTCACTTATTGAAAGGAATAGGGCCACCGAAGTTTCAAATCCAGGATTTCGCAGCGTAAGTAACCATTTTGCCGTGGATGTTCGTGGGCGTTGCCGACCGAGACCTCTTGGACAACCCAATTGCCTCAGCAGAAGTTCTGAATATTTTTCCTAAATAATTTAACTAGGTAATTCTTAATTTTTGCAACATGTACTGTGATGTCAATGTCACACACAGTTTCATATTATTACTAGCGACCGTCTTTGCTGCTTTCCAGCTTATACGAGTTTTCTATAACATTTAACGATAAATTTGTTAAACAAAAAAACATTTCGTGAATAATTATCTAAAACCCCAAGGAAACTAAGGGAATATTGATAAACGTATTCTACGGAACTAAGGCAACAAATTGGGCAAGTTCAACGTGATAAATAAAGCATTATTAACCGAGATCGTACCTCCTAGTAACAACTTGTGGAGAAATAAGGGTCCGATTTAGTTCCCCGATCATGATGCACGACGGTAATTTTGCCCATTAAGAGTTGAAAACATTGGTTCAACTTTATCAAGATTTAGCCCGCGAACATTATTTTATGTATAAAAATTTAAATGAAAATAGTTCAGTGTGTTTTTTCATAACCGAATAATGAGCAGATTTGTAAAGAGATGTTTCTTATCAACATGACAATAGAAGAGTTTGGCGTAAAATGACACCCGAAAGTCTATGCTGGTCTATGCTATAGATTTTTTTGTAAAAGAAGTTTTAAGTGAGAAGGCCATAACCACATAGTCTGAGGATGCTGAGTCGAGATGGTGTTGATCTGTTATGAATGTTATGATCTTACTTGGACCCACTGAACTCTATAGGCTGGTTATTGACGAACTAATATTAAAGCAATTTGATTATTGCCATTTTAGTGCTCTGTAACTACCCCGAGCACCAACTTTTTGACCGACTTACTTTTTCTTTTTTATTTAATGGCGGTCCACGCAGTGATTTCGCCAATGTCAAGTGAATAGAGTAAATCAGTAAACAGAATACTTAACTCAAAACTGGGGTCCTAGTGAAAAAGGGTATAAGTCGATACATAAGCGGAGTAAACGAGACTTAAACCCTTTTTCACTTGATCTTCAGAAGACTTGTACCCTTTCTCACTAGGTAAACTAAAAGCCGGGTTGACCGACTTTAAAACAGAGAAGGTTCCACTGTATGTATATTTTTGGTCAATTGTGGACCGATTTTCTAAATTATTTTTATTTGCAAGAGTAGGTACCTATACTCCTGAGGTGGTCCCATTGTCATCAAGTTTGAATGGTGATAATGGGATCTTAGAGAAATTGAGGGATTTCCTCAAATAATATAGAAATATAAATTATTATTTTAGTATTTTCAGTAATAAATCCAGCATTTGCATTCAAAGAGTATCATTTGGTGAAGTAGAAATGATTGACGAAGCACATTCAAATGGTCTAAATAAATGACAATGACTTTCACGCGGCATTTCTTGTATAGGTATTATTAATTGAGATGCGGGAATAAATAACAGTATACAATAAAAGTACGCTTTATTCAACACCACACAAAGGAAAATAAACATGGAAAGACAAAAACATGAAATTCTTACACTGTAGGCTTATCGCTATAAGCGATCTCTTCCAGACTACCTTGGATAGAAGGAAGCAGTAACATATACATTAAAATAAAGAACCGCCTTCAAAAACGCAAGAAATACTTTTGTAAAATTGTATGTAATAAATAACTAAGTAATGAATAGCTCAGTCCAACTGAAATCTCTCAGTCTTTAGGTTAAAAATATGGTGGGACGCCGACTTCAGTTGACCTAACATTTAAAAAGAAGTTAAGTACCTATTTCTTGCGTTAATGAAGGCGTTTACGTTATTCCTTCTACGAGTAACCACGTTAACGTATTGCCATAGAAAATGCAAGGTCAGTTACATTGCACGCATGCTTTTCCTTATATACATTGCATCTTTGCAATAGCTCCTGGCTCAATAATGTTATTACGACTCGTCAATGGATTGCTACAAGCATGCGGGCTATTGCCAAATGAAACTGAGCCTTGCGGTAGGCTAAAAGGGTCCCGTGTTTTTTTTAATTATTCGCTTTGATTTTCTGCCTCCTAAGCCAATAAGCAGTATCTCAAATTCAATAGCAGTATCTCAAATCCTATCCTGTTTGGAATAAGGTTGCATTTGCTACACGAATTTTGTCTAAGATACTGCCATTTGTGTTAGCAGGTCAGTTTCTGCGTTGGGGGTTGGCTCGCTGAGAGACGTACAGACAGACAGACGTACAGACAGCTTCACAAATTAACTATCAAAGACGCGTTTAGCCTACTTGATAACTTACCTACGAAGTCAGTCCTGGATTCGATTCCCAGTATGGAGAGAGACTCCAATTTTCAGTTTTTTTTTAATCTTTTCCGTAACGACTTACTCTTTACTTTTGCAAAAATATTCAAATTTGTTAAGTAAGTTCTTCTCTATAAAACTGGCGGGTTTTTGACAGAAAATCGCGCGTAAAGACGGGTCACCGTTATTCCAGAGTACCTAGCTCCTTACCACACACTGCTTCAGAAACTGGGGGAATTGTCAAACTTGTATTTGAAGTTAATTTTTTTATCTTATGAATTATGACGAAAGATGAATAATTATCCAATCATCTATACGCAGACAGCAATTTGTTAAAATTATTAAGTAATAACAGTAGGTAATCGATAATGTCTGGTAAGCATTTCATTGTTCCGAAGAATTAATTATATAATTATGTCTAGATTTTATTACGCTATACGCTGACATTTTGAACCGTCATTTTAATTGCATAAACAGCCATTTATCTTTCAAAGGTTTACTCCACACTTGTACGTAAGTATAGATAGCGAAAATACGAATCTAACATGCCTCATTGATAACAATGTATTTTTACAAATATATTTACAGATGTTGGAGATATCTTTTATCTGATTGCTCAACAAACATATACTTACAACGTTATCATTATCACCCCCCACCGTTGGGCAAGGCCGGGACTTCTATCATGATAGGAGGGCTGCCATAGCCCCCACGCATTGTCAGTGATTGGGGACTTCTCAAAATAGTTACTACGTCTTTCATAGGTCTGGCTATAAAATATTTTTCATCTCAGCACCTCAAAAAGGGTTGATTTGCTGTTTAAAGACAGAGAGCAAAATTGTATTTTGCAATTCAATATCAACTCTAAGGACTAAGATGGAATGCCCTAAGCTAATAATTTCACCGCTTCTCTCATCCCCCACACCGGAACACAACAATTAAAAAAATAAAATAAGTAAGACAGCACCAAATAACTTCAAATCGGGAATTCGTCCATATGTTTCTTGTTTATCGAAATCCAGTTTTTTGTTTTTGTCGTTACGGCGTCGAAACCCTAGTTAACCCTACACTGAGGATGGTCCGACATGCTCTCGCCCGGTTCTTTTATAATCCCATATTCCCAAAATAATCCTTGTCCAAGTCCCGTAAAAAACACTTAAACAATCGTGACTCAAATATTTTATTGAACACTCATTATTAAATAACACCGTGTCCGATGTCACGTAGCGTAGTTATCGAATTAATTGCGCAATTAACATTAACGACTTGGTTTTAGCCCATTAGGAAACTATTATCAGAATGCAATAATGCAACCCGTAAGTGTGAACACACATGCACACTGCTGCAACCATTTGAGATGAATCTTTATTCCAAATGAAATGCCAACTGCATATTTTTCTTTGGCGTTACATACGGCACTCAAAATTTTAGTATGACATGCTCGTGCGTTACGATAAACCACGTGGTCAACTATTATCCCATACATTTTGAGAAATAGAAATGATACTGAAAAAGTAAGTGCGAGTCGAACTTGCGCACCAAGGTTTCCGTAACTTTATCTATAAATTAGACGCTATATTATAACCATTTTTTTTAGTTTCACTTGACCCAATGTCTGTCTGTAACGGCAAAAAAAAACGGTTTGTTGTATGGAAGCCCCCTTAAATATTTATTACTATTATCATGAGCCCAGAATGTCCCACTGTTGGGCAAAGGCCTCTCTCCCCCTCTTCCACTTTACCCGAACTTGAGCGGTTTCCCTCCATTTCTTGCCCCATGATCCAAAATCATCACTCCAACTATTCCTGGGCCGGCCACGCTTTCTCTTAGAATTTTCCGGGAGCCAGTCTGTGGCTCTCCTGGCCCAACAATTATGATGCATTCAAGCAACGTGGCCTTAAATATTTATTTTATTTTTATTATTTGTTTTTAGAGTGAATATAAAATTTAATATTTTGTGAATATTTCAAGCGTCTACCTGCTGCCGTTATTAATATCAAGAAAAAAATGACAAAAAATCAGCTACTAGTTCATGAGCCTAGTGAAAAACAGACTGACGGACAGTGGAGTTTTAGTACTATAACGAAGCTTTTGGTCCCGCTTTTAGGGTTCCGTACTCGAAGGGTAAAAAGGGACCCTATTACTAAGACGTAAATAAAATAAATAAATAAATATATCAGGGGACAATCTCACACAAATTGACCTAGTCCCAAACTAAGCGCTAGGCTTGTACTATGCTATGGGTACTAGACAACGATAAACATACTTAAATAGAGAAATACATACTTCAATATATATAGAAAACATCCAAGACTCAGGAACAAATATTCGCGCTCATCACACAAATATCTGCCCTTACCGGGATTTGAACCCAGGACCGCTGGCTTCGGAGGCAGGGTCACTCCCAACTAGGCCAACGTATCGTCAAATCTCTGTCTGTCGGAGAAAATTACTTATTTGGTGAAGATTACTTATTTTATTTTTCATTATTTAATAAGAATTATGTATTATCCAATAGATTATATATTCCGAGATTAACATTAAGACTAAAGTATTTCTTCATTATCTCAATAAAGTTGTAACTACTCGTTATACTAAAATAACAAAATAATATGAATATTATAAATATTTTCTATTTCTATTTCTATTTCTATGTTTAATATGAAAAGTAGGTATGTATAGTAGGTCGATTCACAAGAGCTGGCACGAATGAATTGAATGATAATATCTATGTGGCTTCACAAAATGGTTGGTTACAGGTTGATTCAATAAGTAATAAGTCATGTTTTTAGATATTCCTGCCCGTCTTATAAACGCCCAAATACAGTGTAAAAAATATTAGTATAACTTTCAAAGGTTTTTTTAGCGGTGGTTCTTAGACATGTTTAATCAAAATCGCTTCAGCCGTTTTTAAAACATTAAGGTTTTAGAGGGTAAAAAGCCCCAAAATAACGGCGACACCTACTTTCAGAGCTGATATCTCTTAAACGGCACAACCAATTTTCATGAAATCTTGCTAAGAACCATCGTGATTAATGTAGTTTTATTTAAAAAATACTTGCGTCCAAATCCGTTCATCCGTTTGGGAGCAACGATGCCACAAACAGACACTCAGATGGAAAAAAATAAAAAGCATGAAATAAAAAAAGTACCGGGGAACCGCTAAGTACTTAAATGAAATAACATAAAATACCCGAGCTACTTAGCGGTCCCCGACGTGTCAGTTTAGTTAGTGTCAGTGTTCAGTTAACTATCAACTTATCAAACAATCATCCCTTAGGGCCACTACTTATTATTTTTTACTTTTTAGAGGTTTTTTACAGACTATTTATTTAGTCGCGGGTTTTTTAAATTTCTATTATTTTTTATGTATAAGTTTATGTACGGGTGTTACAGGAAACTCGCATAAACCGAAGCGAGAGGGGGTCGCTGGTAAATGAATAAATAACCTTGTCACTGTGATTGTCAACTGAACAACGAACAACAAGGTTCTAACCGCTGTATTAACCTGGGACCCAATTCCCGTGACTTTGAGTTAATTTTTCATGCGAGATATGTTAAAAAAATATGCAGTTGACAGCTCATCTCGCATGAAAAATCATCTCGAAGTCACGAGAATGGGGTCCCTGGTATTGACTGGTACTTATTAGAAATTACGGCTTTGTATGAGACTTGACTTAAGTGAGTCGTATATCTTAAGACGGCATCCTAATCCAGATCAGTTTGTTACCTATTATTATTACGGACTTAAATTATTTTAAATACTTTTATTGGCCATCCGGCGAAACCGTAATTTAAGACCCGGTGAGGGATCCGAGATGCTTGTATAAATGACAGTAGAGTTAGTAGAGTCGAAGGGAAACGCTATTCCGAATATAAGTTTTTAACTGAGAATTATGTATTTTTGACCACCAGGTCAAAAAGTAATGAAATATAATGTGTAAAAAACCGCTCGTCTATTATTAGCTCAAGTCACAAAAGCAAACAAAAAAACGGAATAAATGAAGTTTTAATATATTAAAACCAATAACATTCCTCGGAAGGGAAACCAAACTAAAATATCTTAATTTCCGTTGTTGATTTGTATAAACTTAGGGAGTATCGAGAAAGTTCTTTGCTCTGTGATTATGCGTTCCGCGTCATAACTCATATTTAAAGGAGAAAGCTCACCTTCTCGGCAACAGAGGCAGGTTGTTACCGAATAACCACAGCCTCTTATCACCGAACCATTTCTCCATACAGGATGCCACGTTGTTCCACAGTTTGAATTCGGAATTCGCGATAGCACAAGCGAACTATTCATTCGCGTTCCCGTTTGTACACTATTCGCATTCCCGCCAAAATATTGTATCAAAACGTTTTTTTTTTATTACCGCGTTCTTTTTACGCTAAGGTGTTTTCGCCGCGAAAGCTGCCAGCCTTTTAGTTGTACTATAGAGTAATATCGATCGAGGTTTTGTTTACAGTTTGAGTCGAGCTGTGTACATGACAACCACGGTGGTAGGGTATGTTAGTCTGGGAGCGCCCTGCAACTTGAAGCGCACCTTTTTTTCTACGTGCCAAAGTACGGTCAAGGACTCTAATTGTTATGCCACTATGGAACCCTGTCATAATGTCAGCGTTAATCATTAATTTTAGCTTTCTATAATGTGGTTCGACGCTGTCATTATGACACGGTTCCATAGTGGCATAACAATTAAAGTACTTGACTGTACGATCGCGTTTAACATAAATACCGTTTTTCTTCTTGTATTTAATACACACTGGTACAATAAAGTTTTTATAAACAAGGGTTTAATGTGTCAGAGACATATTTTAGCCTGCTTTATTTAATTTTTGTTGTATCGACAAAGAATACTGGTAATTAACTACGGCTTCTGGCCTATAATACTTTCATGACCTTAGGCATTTGAAATCGAAGTTAATAATCGTAGCTAGGCTAAGTTAGTTACGGCTCAGAACTTTTACCCTTTTTTATTTTTTTCGCGTAGCCTTGGTTTTGTTGCAAAGAACTTAAATTAAATGTACTTAGTATTTGAGTTATTGCTGTAAGTGAAATATAGCAATAAAACGTTGAACGAATTGTATTCGATGCGATAGCTGTACTGTTACTGGGCCTCTATTCAGGTGCGTTAAAACGATATCGTGTTTGACACGTATAAGAATCGTTTATGTCACAGTCGCCGTTATTGTAAATGACATAAGAGTTATCAAAACGTTGACATTACGGAAACATGCCAAAAACGATATCGTTATAACGCAGTTGAATAGAGGCCCTGAACGCTTGCAGTAAGAAGTCGGAGAAAAAGTAATGCGAAAGTACGTACTTAACTAACGTAACTTATTCCTTTAAAAAAAATCCTACAGGTAACCTATTAGAGCGATGGATTTGTTTTTTATTTCTTATTAGCATATTATTATTAAAACAAAACTGCAAAAACTGCGTTCTCACCACACTTAACACTCCATCGAAAAATAAACAAGAAACGACTCGCATTGTTTACGGAAGACCCACTTCTGTATCAACTATTACCCCCAATATCAACTCCTTCCATTGGTTCCTACTTTTACTACTCAATTCGTATCACTGCATGCTCTGCCTCTTTCATCCTTTAGTCAAAACAGCAATGAGAAAAAGGAGGGTTAACGTACTAATTTCCAATTTGGAAGCAACACCACAGGTAACCGTTGTCATTTCATTTACGATACATATTAAAAAGTTATGCCACCGACGATCGTCGAAGCCCAAGGTCATCTAAACTTGGCACTACTTCCGCAGTTCGTTTGGCACGCGTAAACCTTTTCATATCAAATATGGTAAGCATGTAAGTATTAAATGTCAAAGTTCAACCACAAATACGATCACGCAAAAACAACCGGTGTGCGAGTTGGTTTTGCAGTTCTTTGCACTAAGGCATTGGCAAAAAGATAGTTAAAAAAAAAAAGATCTCTCGGCCCGATGTTCCGGCGATTTTAAATAGAATGCTGGGCTACGATGGATCAGCCTGACTCATACTAGAGTAGAACTTGTAGCGGCATTTACCCCAACGGTGGGCATTTTAATAAAATGCTGTAGAAGAAGAAAAAGAACAACGGGCCCCTTATAGAATAGAATAGAATACGGTTCTCTGCCTTTTTGCCGACAAATCTTTGACAAATGCATCGTTTCGCAACCTATTCACAAATGTTTCACAAATGATTAATTTCACAAACATATCATTTGACAACCCATTTTTTTTTTCTGCAACTACAAATATTTCAGGATTTTTATAAAACTAACCTACATCACACATGATAGTCCAGAAATAAATCCAGAATTATTTACGATTTCGGAAAAAAACGCGGGTTGTCAAATGATATGTTTGTGAAATTAATCATTTGTGAAACGTTGGTTATGAAATGATAGGATCCCATAGAATACATTTATTGCCACACAGAAAAATATGTACACTGAAAACAAAGGAGCTCTTACAAACTAAACTTAATAATAATGTAATATAATACGGGTAAGAAGCTACACAGAACAAAGAACGTGTGGCAGGGGATTAGGACTCAGCGCGTTTGGTGAAGGCGCGCTCCGGCAGGCTCGTACGCTACAGCGCTGGTTTCCAGTCTGTCCCTAGCTTAATATGAGTTTACTTATTAGTAAGGTAGACAATGAATAAATTAATTATGTTATTTATTAAAGTAACTATCATTAAAAAATATAAATGAAAATATATTGTATTAAAAAAATGGCTCATTTAACTTGTTTCGAAACGGATTTCTATTTCATCAATACGTTCGACCTAAGTTAAAAGATTTATGCAGAATTTAAAAAAAATGCTGTGGCGGGTAAGAGGTTGTGGTCTCGCTTTAGACTATTTTGTATTTTAAAGCGGGCTGGTTTCCGCACCTCGACGTCTAACGCTTATTTTGCGTGTGGACTATTAATTAGTGGTTTCTCCGCAAAATTTGTTGTGTATCGGAATTTTGTTAAAATGTCGTCAAGTGAAAAGGAAATAGTGCTCACACCTAACACCCTAATGGTTAAAAATGCAAAAGAACTTATGAAAAACATTGCCGCCTAAATCTAAGAAAAAGCTTTATTTAAAATTATTACTGTTTTAATTCCTCGTAATCGAAGTGAAAAGCAGTGTATAAATTGATCTTAAAACGCATTTATCCTCGACTTCATTATCCACCCTCGCCTGCTGGCTTGGATGGATACCATAAGTCTTGGATAAAATGGTTTGATTTATGCCCTTGTTGTTCAATCTACTATTTTTTTATTGTGAATGTTAACGCTCCGTACCTACATAAGATGAATACGCCGCGATTTGCAGGGTCCAACTTGCGTGCGTGTCAAAAAGGGTCGATTGACCACGTGATCTAGAATGAAAAAAAAACACAACGGGGTAATAAATAATAAATAACTGATCTTCGCACCTACGACATTAGGTACTGCCCTGATAACAGGGCAGTTATGAAATTCCATTGAATATTACTACCCTGATTTTTGATAAGGTTTAATGAAAATAATGAATGACTTTCTCGCCTTTTATTAGGGTAGGTACTAATTATGTACTTACTAACAAAGTGTAGTATAAAAAAATAAAAGAAAAGCAGGAGCTGCTGAGTGATGACGTTAAGCAATGAATCGTTCTGCAATTCAAGATTATCGTTCCGTTTCCTGCCATAACATACCTACAGCTACCTAACTTAATACATATTGCGAAATCGCATTAAAAAATGAAATGCGATCACGCGAGAAGTCAGCCGCCAATTGTGAACGCACCCGTCGCTGTTGTTTTGTTTCGTTCTCATCGCTCGAAGGAGCGCGAACGAAACGTCGCTCGCTCCTCCGCTCATTCTGTCAAATCGTGTCAAACGTTGCAAACGTAGCCGTGTACGTTTTCGCTGTGTTCGTCTTTCATAAATTCGATCAATGATTTTGTTATTGTTGTGATGTGACCGCACATCGAAATGCAAACATTTCGGCCGGCAGGTGTTCGGTAATAAAAATAGAATCAGTGTTGTGCGGAATGGAATACGAGTGAAATCGCCGCGAGTTAATATTGTCATGAAATATCAATTTTGGTTTTGCAAAATAGACCATTTGGCGAGGTCAGGTGATTCCGCAGTGAAACTTGCGAACTGATGCGTTCTCTCGTCAGCTCAGTTGTTTCTGGAAGCTTCGAGTGTTGTGTTTGGTGATTCTAAAAGCTAGCCGCCATGGGGTCCACGGGTCTCACATTGGCAGACTTGCCAAATATTTTTATTATGATCGGTGCTCTGGTCGCGCTGTTCGCTATGCTTGTTATTTTGCTCAGGTGAGTCACTCAGCCGTTAAAAATAGATGTTATTTGTTTTCTGGGCCATTATTATTATCTGGTAGCTTTGTCCTCTAAATAGGTAAGAGTAACATACATGGCCAGATTTAATATTGTGAATGCCTACCCTAAAGATACTTACTTTTTATAGTTAAAACTTATGCTCATTTGCTAACAAGTCTAACAACATGATATTAATAATAATCACAACCCAACTGAGGCCTAATTTCAAATTAAGCTGTCAGAATCTTGCATAACTGATTTGACTACAGGAAGTCACTGAGAAAACTCAAAGTATGTTTTGTATTATATTATTATTAAAAAACAATACACAATCCAATCCAATACTCTTTGTTGCACCTTACAATTAAAAGAAATAAAAATGGCCTAACAAAAAAATGCATAAATAATTACATAACTTGTAAGAATCAAAATATACACACACACATTAACTGTTGTGTCTACCTAAATATTTAAATTCTTTGTTTCAAGCTCAACATAATTATTTTTAATTAATTGTAATCAAAATAAGCAACTAAATTTTATATATGAAATACTTAAAATTATCATATTTATAATAAAGTGTCATCTTATAATTTTTGGTGGTAAAAACTGCAATTTATCCTTTGTTGATAATAAGTAAAAAATCTTATTCTGTTTGATTAGGTAAGCACAGAGTTCAATTATGATAAAACAGATGATTAAGCGTCAAACAATTTCTTACAGTTCTCAAATGAATTACTTAAGTTAATTCCATAGGCAAGTGAGTATAAAATGTTGAAACTTTTGTTGCATATGTAAGTCTAAATCAAAGTTCACAGTTAAACACTATAGTTATTAAGCGGAGAAGAGATGAAGTTTAGTACTAAGATAAGTCTTTGATTGAAATAGCATAAAATCATTTGTTCCCAAGATACCAAATTACCTACACTATATGGCATATAGCAAAAAAAATAAAGATTTGGGGTACCAATATAATGAAGTTCAGTACTTTCAAATTCTATTCTAGTATTTTGGGAATGAACACATAAATTAGCAAAAAACTTCTCTCTATTTCTAAGCAAATAAAGTTCATCTATACTACATTTTAATAAATGTGAAAGTAACTCTGTCTGTCTGTGTGTTGGTTATGCTTTCACGGATAAACCTCTGAACCGATTTTGATGAATTTTGGTATGGAGATAGTTTGAATCCCCGGGAAGGGCATAGGGTACTTTTTATCCCAAAAAATTGGACGGTTCCTGAGGGAATAGCGATAAGCAACTACACGGACGGAGTTGCGGGAACAGCTAGTAATATTTACATCCTGGATCTTGAATCGGCTATATCGTCTAGTTTACTGTTCATACCTGTAGCTATTCCTCTATTTAATCTTGATGGTTAACCCCTTGTATGCTTAGGCACAGATCCGTGCTCAAAATTTGGATATCTTTTTGTATTTCTTTTAAGTTTAATTTTATGAACTATATCGTAATCTGAAGAGACTAGAACTTGGTACTTTTTTGACCTCCCGCATACGAGGGGTTAATGTAGTGGGAGTGGACTAGTGATTGTAAGGTACTGAGTTCGAACCACAGTAAGCACCATGTACCAATGAGGTTTTCTAAAGTACATTACCTGGTACTCTTTCTAAGTTACAGTTAAAGTACGATGGTGAGAGGATAGTTGTATAAAAGATCTAAGAAGGTTCTAGGTAGATCTTAAGATGACTTGACAGAATCGCTTGTGGCTAACCACATGTGCTTTGGTTTAGTCCACACGAGAAAATACTCCTTTACCGAACAATTTTTGAGTGAAGCCATTAATTAGAATTAGATTTAGCTCTTAAGATTGCAAATTCAACTTTAACCTTCAATTTACTATGCACTTATTGACACGGGGTTACATGTAATAGGTTTTGTATACCTCAAGTATTAATTAATGCCATACATTGTAGCAACAAACACCCATTGTTACGTCAGACTGGATAATTAGGAATATTACCAGTGATTGGATTAGGTACAAATGAAGACACTGTTAATTGACCACCCATAGACTTTAATATTATGTTGCGATAAGGTTTATGTTCGATTGTAAATGTACAGCTAACAGTGTCTTCCATGGAACTGCAATTTCAAGAGGCATAAAGTCAGATTTAAATTTATGTTATTTAGATTAAATAGGTACAGTTATTATTTAGTATTTCCAAATACATACTTTACATGTTTTGACTCAAGGACACTTTCTATTTGTATATTGTTTGACTTTATTAATACCTATATATTATCTACTGAAATCAAATAAATGCTATAATTTTGAGTTTGAAATCCTTCATATCCATATTAGTATAATGTAAAACGTCATTCACTCGAAAGAATAAAAAGTTTTGCTAGCCTGTTGGTCAGTTTGATTGTACCTATGACTATGTTTTTGGGGTCTGAGTTTTTGCGGCGTTTCTTTTCAGCAGTGGTCTTCTTGGGAAGCGCTGGTAGAATTTTGACGTGTAAAAGTGCCCGTGTGGCTAATACTGAAAAAACAACTTTTATTTTTTATCTTTTTATGAGGTAATCTCTGGAACTAGTGGTCTGATTCTAAAAACTCTTTTACTAATCTGCTCTTTTTGCTGGATGATAATTAAGTGAAATCATCCAATTTTAATAATTACTTAATTAGTTTTTTTTTTTTACTTCCTAATTACATGTTTGTTAATTTGGTGTGACTGTTTATAAAGTATGCTTTCTGCATTTAGTTTCTCAAATTATAAATCAATTCTCGGCTGATGGATACCGAATATGATTTTCTTATCAATATAGCCAAAGGTTATTCAATATCAAATAATGATAATAATGATATCATCAAAGGGCAGGGGACAAACAACTAATTATCTTACAATTAGTAATAATTATAAGATTGTATTCTTGCCTCTTCAGCTGTAAAAAATCATCTACCTTTGCGTTTTTTTTTGGAGTACAAACAAATCTTTTATCACAAATATTGTACTACCACAATATACTTACCTACTCGTAAATATGATCTTAAACATTGTATTTATCCCGAAATACCTACATCCTGATCTGTTAGCCTTTGACATTGGCAAAGTTCTCCCGCTTGAAAGAAGGCATTATTGCAAAAATGTAATTAGGTAATAAATAGCACAAAAACGATGTGTTATCGCATAATGTAAAGGTTCTTGAGTTAAAGGCAACTCAATTATTTATTAGTAGGCATCTACTTAAGACGCAGTTTAATAAATACTATCTTTAATTATGATTTTACAACTTACTAAATTATTCATATAAACTTTGACATATTTTCGTTATTTTATTAAAATTTAAAATAAAATAAAGGTACTAGGTATTGTACCTATTTAAATTTAGTCAAATAGCTATAAGACAAACCATTTGTTTATATCCTTCTAACGGAATACGACAAGTGAGTGGACTAATTAGTTTGTTTTTCTAATTGCCTCAGTCATTGTTGCAGCTTGCAACAATCATCCATTGTTTTGTCAATAATAGCATAGACCAAAGCTCAGACACGTTTATCTGTGGCGATATAAAATATACATATATGCAGTTGCACGAAATTATTATACAATGTAAAAAACGGCTGTTCACAATGGAGTGTTGGCCCCTACTCTGATGTATGGTATTGAATGTGGGGTGTGGCAGGATAAGCATGAAAGTCGTAAAAATGTACTTGAAATGCTCTTTGCGTACGTAAGTATGTGTGGTGGGTGAGTAATGGAACTGATTGATAGAGTAAGGAATGAAAAGATCAGAGAAAAATGTGGACTGAAAGAAGCTGTCGTGACTATGATTGAAATTGCTGCATCGATGGGTTGGTCAATTGGAAAGAGTGGATGAAAAGAGATTGATGAAAGAGACACAGTGCGAAAGTGAGTTGATGTGGAAGAGTGGGAAGGGGCCATCCAGGCGTAGGTACTTGCATATTGCATATTATCACGCCTTCATTCCCAGAGTAGGGTAGGCAGAGCTGCAGTAATACCAACAACTACAACAATAGTTGTTGGCAATTCTGTAACCACATTTTGCACAAACAGGCTAAGATGTTTACCAGTGTATTAGTGACAGGTTGCTAGCCCATCGCCTAACAGTACTAGAAGCCCTCATTCCCTTAGTCGACTCTTACGACATCCCCGGGAAGACATGGAGTGGCACTATTCTAACCCGGCAACCACACGGGGGGGCGTAGGTACTTTTAACCTACCCGAAACCGATGTGCATGCATGTGATGTTTGCGGGTGGTAGGACTTTGTGCAGGGTCCGTCCGGATCGCTATCACCATCTTATCCATTAACCTACCGCCAAACAGCAGTGTTCGCATTGTTGTGTTCCGGTTTGGGGATAAGACAGCCGGTGAAATAACTTGCATAGAGGCATTCCATCTTAGTCCTCAGGGTTGGCAACCCATTTGCAGTCTTAAGATTGCAGTCTTGTGAATGCAAATGTCTATGGGTCACAGTTTCCACTTACCATCAGATAGCCTGTGTGCTCTATTGCCTTCTCGATTCCATAAAAAAAGTATTTATGAATGTGGAAAAAGCGAAACAGATTTGTCAGGATTGTAGGTAGGTAGCTAGCAGATTGAAAGAAGTGGTCTCTGGGCTGGGAAACAGGCGTGATTTAATGTATGTATGTAAAAAATAAGTGTACCTATAGGTAGGTATTTGTGTCGAAGTAATGTATTTGTCACTTTGGTATTTTTCCCGTAACTTTTTTATTATATTATTAACATATTTTCCATTCACGCCGCCGTTATATCGGGGCTTTTAACCCCCTAAAAGCTCAATTGCTCAAAAACGATTGAACCGATTTTAATAAATACCAATGTCTAAGAACACACACATACATCAAACTTATAACACCCCTCTTTTTGCGTCGGGGGTTAAAAATAGATACGAGTTGGCGAGCAGCGAGAAGCGAGTGTTTTAGTTAGTAGAGAGAGAGTTCTCGCCGGGAGTGTGAACAGCCAGCGAGTTGAGAGAGTTCTCGCCGGCAGTGTCACAGAATAAGTAATAGTTCAAGGCAGTGTTTTTTTTTATGATAAGGAGAAGGCCAGCTACCTGATGGTAAGTGGAATCTGAGACCCATAGACATTTGAATTCTCAAGACTATAATCCTAAGACCTCAAATGCGTTGCCAACCCTGAGGACTAAGATGGAATGCCTCTATGCTAGTGATTTCACCGGTTGTCTTATCCCCACACCGGAACACCACAATGCGAACACTGTTGCTTGGCGGTAGGTTAATGGATAAGATGGTGGTAGCGATCCGGACGGACCCTGCACAGGGTCCTACCAACACTAAAGACAACTAGCGATCAACTATTAATATCTGTCTCTTTTGTTCGTTTCTTGAGCGAGAAAATAGGTAGGTAGTCGATAGCTTATCGCTTCCTCGCCGGCGGGGGACAAGTGCCATTGTCGGTGTCGTTTTTAACTCGGCCGCCATTCTGTTAAAGACATAAGAGTTAGAATAGAGGCCCAGTATAGGATAAAGTACAATTTAAATCCGTGAAGCCGTGTAGTTGTCAGACAGAACACACTTGGACAAACAGATGAACATTCTCTACATTCTTTACATACCCACGTGTAGACAATACAATGGGACAATACAAAAACACGATTTAATACCTACTACAAATTAACACTGAAAGAAAAAATACTTGACAAGATTACTTTTAAAAGTTCCACAGTACACGGGCATCCAAGGCGGTTTTTGCTAATAGGTAGATAATATGATAACTTAATGATGATGTTGATGATAATGCTGCCCTCCCAGGCAAAAAAACAGTATGTCGAATTCAATTGCCAAATTAAATTCAATCCTCTCCTCTAAGTAATAAGGATGTGATTGCCACAGGAGTTTTATTAGAGTTGCTGCTATTTAGCTTAGCAGGGCAGAATGGGTGGGGACGCCCGGCCGTAACAGGCGGGCGGTTGATCTGTCTCCCCATAGAATTTTAACTAAAGGCCTAGAAGGAGCGATACAATAAAAGGAAACATTCAGATAGCTGATATGCGCAGTCTTTAGTCAGTGTGCCAAAAGAGACAGTTCTATAAACTAAAATATCATGGTCGTTGTACTTAAATAACTGCGCCGCTGTGTTCTCGGCGAGGCTGAATTACCGTACTCGTGTTGGTATGATGACTTGCAACCGCCGGCGCGGGTTCGAATCACAGCTTTTGGCTCGTGACTTGATGACGATGAAAATGTGGTGAAATATGAACACTGATGAAAGTGATGAACAAGTTGAAACTTATTTCATTTCCTATTTTACGGATTGAATATAGGTACGTTACGTCCACACGCTATCAATCATGATGAAATGATGACACAACAAAAAAAAAAACTATACCATAAACTAGTCTATGATTCTAATGATGCTGATACACAAACCAATAAATAGACGCTGTAAATATGCAGCATTACATGAACGTCTTAAAAGAAATGAAAACAAGTTAATTTTCGATTAACAGTCACACACTGTCGCTGTCGCACACTGTTGCATATAACTAATATAATTACAACCATGGTGTCCAGTTGGAGACCACTTACACCAGTTGACAAATTTTAACATATGATTTTGTATCGAATATTATTACGACAGTAAAACGAGCAAAAAAATATTTTTTGGTTGCAAATTATCTCTCTTTTACCTTCTCGTGTGGACACAAAGTCACACAAGAAATGATGACATGGGTTGTCAAGCTGTAGGTATGCGATACACTGTATTTGATATTCGAAATTTGAAATTTCATGTACAGCTTATCAGACAACAAGCCCCCCTCCTACTGATATTCTAAATTTGAAATTTCATTTATTAACTTACTTAACAACACTCCCCTCTCCTCGCACCCCTGCATTAGAGGGTCCATGAATATCGTTAAGTTAGTGGAATCATTGAATCGGCAATATCTCTAATATTTTTTAAGCTAGAGTAAAAATAACACAACATGTGGTATTGATTAACAATAGCGAAGCAAATATTAAAATTTGTGCACCTATTAAAAAAATACCCTGTATAGAAAGTTTCGAGACAGATAGATTTGACGCTTTCGTTTTAAGGCTCTACCTATGCCTTTAGTTCTTATTTTATAGGTCTCCCGGTCATTCCGCCCCTGATTTGATAACTTAGTAGCTACAGTCGGCCTTATGTACGCTCTTGTCGCTTTAACGCCTTTGATAGATTAGTGCAGCAGTTCAAACATGACATGTCATTAATGTGACAAGCACTAATGTGCACCCACTGAATAATGTAAATTTCTCATTGGTTATTTAGGTCGACTGGTAGAGAACGCCATTAGGCATTAAGTCCGCCATTTGTACTTGTATTTGTGCAATAAAGATTAAATAAATAAATAATGTGTGCAGCTACTTATAATCCCGACTGTACCTAACATGTAACATGCATTACATGCATCACACTCCTTAGAACCCTTATTAGGTATGCGGACGTCGGGTTAAAACAAACTGTTTATCTAATATTAGGCTATAAATCGTCATTGCTATTGTAAATACTACACTAATATTATAAATGTGAAAGTAACTCTGTCTGTCTGTCTGTTTGTTACGCTTTCACAAAAAATATCAAGCTATCACCGTACCAAAACAGATGAAATTTGGTATGGAGATAGTTGGAGTCCCGGGGAAGCACTTTTTATCCCGAAAAACTGGACAGTTTCTGAGGTAATAGCGAAAAACGATTCGTCGAATCGCGGGCAACAGCTATAGGTACCTAATAAATAATTTGATTGTCTAACTATTGAGGTAAAACAAAAATAACTTCAATGGTGATTTCATCCAACACTCACCTAACTTATTTTTTTTTATAAAAATTACCCAACAGAGCCACTCAGTTAACTCATATTAAACACTTGTTTAAGGTTAAATGACTAATGGCTGCACTCACGAATCAGTTAATGATGATATTTCATACACAAGTTTGATAAATCATAACCTTCCTTTTAGCTTAGACGTAGTCGGGTAAAAAGAAACGAGTTAACTGTCTCTAAAATGTCTCTGGAGTAGGTAGGTTCAGTCACGAACTGGGATTGTTGAGCCACTTGCCATTGTTCGTAATTTAGCCGTGTATTCAATAACCGATGTCTCCGACTGCCCAACAACTATTTGATTTGCATTACACGGCCAAATTAGAAACATGGGTAAGTGGCTCAACAATCCCGGTTCGTGACTGTACCTACGGTGTTTAGTTCAATTAAATCTTGATATGGCGTTTACATACTAAATTACTTTAACATCAATTAAATGACTTTTTTATTGCGTGTTTTACGTAAGTAATAAATCAGTTTTGACACCATCAGGACAAGGCTTAAGCTATCTGTGGTTAGAGCTGCAGAGTGGACACCAAAACCTGTCAATATTTATTTTTTATTATCTGTTGGCCTCTTTCCTCAATTGTTATGATATAAAATTTTAAATATTTATCTTATTTATGTTACCATAAGTATTTATTTGACTCAACTTCCCTGGTCCTCATCCAAATTTCATAATTCCGTGTATCTTCTCTACATAGTATAAAACAAAGTCGCTTTCTCTGTCCGTATGTCCCTTTGTATGCTTAAATCTTTAAAACTACGCAACGGATTTTGATGCGGTTTTTTTAAATAGATAGAGTGATTCAAGAGGAAGGTTTATATGTATAATACTTTAATCCGGAGCGAAGCGAGGGCGGGTCACTAGTATATTTATAAATCCTGCCCTGTTCCCTCACTTTTGACATTGGCATAGTGGCATTCATTTAGCTTATTGCTAACAATAAAAAAAAACCCGTCAATACATCTATGCATATGTTTGAATGCTATTTCTATCTTTATCTTCTGTCGCTTTAATTGTTGTACGTTTAGCCATCCGCTGTTTTATTTCTCTCAATTGCTCAAAGGTTAACTGGAAGAGATCCCTTAAAGGGATAAGTGCGCCTTTGTACCTACATACCTTTTGTGTTTCGAAACAGAAACACTCTTTTACTTTGTTATCTTTTGTTGGTGCAATAAAGAGTTTAACATACAATATAGCGCCGTGACGTGTCGAAAATTAATGCTTTTCATCTGACCCTTAAACTATCCATGTGACATGTTAGATTTTAGAACAAAGCCTGGCATTTAGAAAACCATCAACATCTTTTACCATTTCAGCCCACATCCATCCACTGCAAGGTAAAGGACTCTTCATTTTTACGCCACTCTGGTCTTGTGCTATAAATCAAACCACCTGTTTCCGACCGTCTGCCAAACCAACAGACCAACGAGACGATGACCTACCCACAGCGCTCCATGTTGGGCATTTCACATCTCGATCACGTACCGAATACTGAGATTAGACGCAGGGCTAAAATGGCGGATATCGGCAAGAGGATAACGCAAATGTGCAACTAAAGTGGAAATGGGCTGGACACTTGGCAAGAAGAGACGATGGCAGGTTAGGGTATATAAAACCATAACTTAACCTCCTGAGGTTCAATGTACTAATACTAGAACAAAATCACTATGCAGTGAAAGCCCAAGTATTAAAATAGCGACTTGGGGTGAAAACCCACTGTGGTCATCTGCCGTATTAAAGTACCCCTAAAATATGACACCTACATCTGTTGCGGTTACCAAGATATGAACAATTTTAGGTCTGCGCGTTCAGGAGTTTATTAATTTGTTGTAATATTAGGACACTGGGTCTACCTCGGAAGTACCCTCTTTGAAACAGGGCTGCAGGAGGTTAAGTTTTATTTTTGCACAGTTTCCCACCTCCATTATGGTAAATGGGCCCCGAAAGACCTTTGCAACATCAAAACGAATGCGTTGCCAACCCTGAGGACCAAGATGAATTGTCTCTATGCTAGTAATTTCACACCGCAACACAACGATGTAGATACTGTTGCTGTTCTACCCAGGGACCCTCCCACCCATTCAACAATAAAAAAAAGCCTTTGAAAGATTAGTCTTTCAAAGGCTTTTTTTTATTGTTGAATGGGTGAGAGGTTAGCCTCTCAATAGAATACCCCACTAAAAGAATAACCTCTTGGAAAGGAATATATGACTAATTTATTTGTTAAACTAACCTTAACAGCTAAAACACAGGTAACCCTTATAAATAGCGTTTTAAAAAGCAAATCGAACGGCTTTTCTAAGTAAAACCCTTTTAAAACCCTTTGAATGGGATAGCGGGTTTAAAAAGCGAATGAACGGCTTTTAAGCGATACGGCTTTTCTAAGTAAAACCCTTATAAAAACCCATTCTAAACCCCTTGAATGAGATAGCGCACCGGTCCCTGGTCCTACCACTACTAAAACGGGCCCTTTCGGGTACACTTCTTTTGCGGGTGGTAGGACCTTGTGCAGGATTAGGGTTCGTCCGGATCTCTACCACCATCTTATTCATTAACCTACCGCCAAACAGTAGTGTTCGCATTGTTGTATTCCGGTTTGGGGATAAACACAGCCGGTGAAATAACTAGCATAATGGCATTCCATCTTAATCCTCAGGGTTGGTAACGCATTTGCAGACTTAGGATTGCAGTCTTGTGATTGCGAATGTCTATAGGTCACAGTCTCCACTTACCATCAGGTGGCCTGTGTGCTCGTTTGCCTTCTCAATGCCATAAAAAAAAGTGAAAAAAAAACACTGACCCTGTAGGATCTTTTGCGCAAAAACTCTTCTTACACACTCAGCTGTTTGTTTCGCAGGTTTCCTCAGGATGCTTTCCTTCCCCGTACATGGCTACCGCTGAGTTCGAACTCGCTACCTTACATGCAAAGGAGTCGTACCTTAAGCCACTACCTAAACATGTTCTTATAGCAAACCTGCGCTCATAGGAAAAACCTGGGCTAACCGAAGGGAGCTCCAGCGTCTTCTCTCCCAAAATGTACAATGTTTTGAAATATGTATCTGTGACCAAAAACTTGCGCAACAATGAATACAAAGAATCCCCAGTTTAAGTGATGAGCTGTAGCTCGACCTTTGTGAAATGGGGCTGACATTGTGTAAAGTTTCTATGGTAATGAGTGCAATGACAATGACACAAAAAACAAAAGAATCTTAACTATGTACAAAGTTCCAAGCCGTCACAAAATCGAACTCTTACTGCCGCTGCCGTACTCAGAGACGTCACTTAATTTTAAAGCTTTGCAGTGACAAAGTTGTTGCTTCTGTCACTTTCTTTGCCATAGGAATAGAATAAGATAACACGTCATTTAACAAGCATTAAATTTAATTGACATCTCTGGGAGCGGCCGTTAGACTCGATTGGCTGTCCAATCTATACATCTATATAATACAATACCTATTATACCTACCTAAATGTGAAAGTAACTCTGTCTTTCTGTTTGTCTGTTTGTTACACTCACGGATATACCACTGAACCAATTAAGATTAAAATTGGTATGGAGATATTTAGAGTCCTGAGGAAGGTGGAGGGTACTTTTATGAACAACATCGAAGGTTCGATCCAAATCCCGCAGGGGGCAGACTTCAAAATAGAAGCCATTTACATAGATGTACATACTAACACACTAACATACTAGCGACCCGCCAGCGGCTTCGCCCGCTGCAATTTTTTTTTCATGTCACTTAGGGGTATGAAAAATAGATGTTGGCCGATTCTCAGACCTACCCGATATGCACACAAAATTTCATAAGAATCGGTCGAGCCGTTTCGTAGCAGTATGGGAACGAACACTGTGACACAAGATTTTTATATACATACATAGACTAGCGACCCGCCAGCGGCTTCGCCCGCCGCAATTTTTTTTTCGTTTCTTTCATGTCACTTAGGGGTATGAAAAATAGATAGTAGCCGATTCTCAGACCTACTATAATAAGCATATAAAATTTCATAAAAATCGGTCAAGCCGTTTCGGAGGAACGTTTATTGCATGGTAACTAACACTGTGCGGACGTAATATAGCCGGTAAAATTACTTTACTACGTTAGAGGCATTTTATCTTGGTAGGAACTTACTCCTAAGGTTGCTTTGCGCATAAACAATCTCGGGATCTCTTATTGCTATTGTCCATAGGCCTTAAGGGGCTACCCCGGGCTTTCCTTAATATCTTTCAAACGGAACACTATATGAAAAAAATGACCTGTAGTTTTATAGAGGATAACTTACTGGATTTTTTATATATTTTTCCAAAAGTTAAGACTAAGTCATTTCGGAGGAGAATCAAAAAGACTCGAATTTGCAGTTGTTTCTCCTCCGAAATGACTTAGTCTTAGATCTATATAGTCCACTTAACTTAACAATTAGTGTCTGTGTGTATATGTATAGATTAGAGACACGTCACGTTGACGACATGTTAGCCTAGTTGTTAGTGACCCTGCCTACGAAGCTACCGGTCCTGGGTTCAAATCCCGGTAAGGGCAGATATTTGTGTAATGAATGACCGCGAGTAAGTGTTCCTGAATCTTGGATGATTTATATGTATTTATCTATATAAGTAAGTATGTTTATCGTTATCTAGTACCCATAGAACAAGCCTAGAGCTTAGTTCGGGACTAGGTCAATTTGTGTGAGTGTCTCCGGTTATTTATTTATAGCTGTTACTAAAATTTCAAAGAAAACCGTCGAACAACCAATTAACGTGTATAGGCTGGGTAGGTTCATATGTACCTTAAACGATAGTGATCCTTTTCCTTCTTGCAGGAACATGGAGTTCATCGGTATAGTAGGAGAGGGACGGCACGACGCGTGGAGCCACGCGATGCAGCCGCCGCGCCTGCTGATGCAGAGGGTGCATATTCCTTTCACCTTTAAACTGGAGGAGAACCACCCTATTGGGTACAATGGTATGTAGACCTCTTCAGTATTGCCCTCTTTCGCACCTTACTGCCTTATGGAGAGCGGGCCGTGCAACAATAATGCAATAGCAATAGTGACGTTTATTGCCTGATTCGCTACTCAGTTTTGCGGATAGCATGTTGTAATTTATGGCGTGTCGGGTCCCTTTTGTTATTGAATAGGCAGGGGGGATTCCCAACTGGCAATAAGTCAGGAGCAAGATGTGCTAGCCGACTAGAGAATACTTTATAGATATACACTAATAATAATATATATAATATTATAAAGAGGAAAGATTTGTACCTATTTTTGTATGTTTGTAATGAATAGGCTCAAAAAGTACTGGGCCGATTTAAAAAAATATTTCACCAATAGAATGCTACATTCTTCCAATTTGACATAGGCTACATTTCATTTTGAAAAAAATTAGGGATCCTTGGTAAAATTTGAACAACGTAACCGAAGGTGTAGAAAAATGAGTCTTAAAATGTCTTTCGTCGAATGCGCTGCCGAAACTATTAGCGATAGAACAAAATAATGTACAACAATATTGAAGAACATCATAATGTCTACAAAAAACTCCGCGGTAGCATATGTCCAACTATTGTAGTTATGTCACCACAACAACTTTTTTCATTTTAAACATTAATGAAAATGCTAACCAAATTCAAACCATGCTATTTATGTGTTTATATTAATCCTTATCCAAATAAATTATTTTATGGTCAAGACCATTTAACTATGACATAAAAAAAAAATTGCAGCGGGCGGAGCCGCTGGCGGGTCGCTAGTCCATTATATAATTGTCTAAGTGTTCTTCCCAAATATTCTTGAACCAATAGAGACGTATGTATAAATCAACAAATAAATATCACGGGACATGGTCACACAAATTGACCTAGTCACAAACTAAGCTCTAGGCTTTTACTATAAATAAATAAATAAATAATCACAGGTCAATGTCACACAAATTGACCTAGTCCCAAACTAAGCTCTAGGCTTGTACGGGTACTAGACAACGATAAACTTACTTATATAGAGAAATATATACTTAAATACATAGAAAACATCCAAGACTCATGGATGGGTATTAGACAACGATATACTTACTTATAAGAAATCTATACTTAAATACATAGAAGACATCCAAGACTAAGGAACAAATGCTCGTGCTCATCACACAAATCTGCCATTACCCCGATTTGAACCTGAGATCGCTTCGAAGGCAGGGTTACTCATTACCAAGGTAACTAACTAGGCCCATGTGTCCTCATAAGAGATTTTTTTGGCCTAATCCGTCTAGCAGTCACAGTGACTACAAAGTCGGATGGTTCTATACTTTTCTTACATATTTAGTTTAGTATTTTTTTTTATGTATGTAAAGAGAACTTGATGCCTAGAAGCATTTGTCTTTTGGTGCGTGTCGAGGACCCCAAAACACGGTCATGTCTGTCATCCTAGTTGTTGAAGACATTTCCAGCTTCAGAATCTAGGAGTCTTTTGTATAGCGTCGAAACTAATGGACACCTCACCAGAAAAACAAATTACCATACAATGCCCAAGAAATTAGAAATGGTAATGTCGAAGATAATTCATTTCGCGACATCCACCGGTGTTAATAGGTACAAATTGTTTACGCCATCGAGTGCTATCGGAGATGCTAATCGACTTGTGCCGGTCACCGACTGACCTGTTTCTTGAAGACAATGAGACATTGACTGGAGTGGAGGGCAATCTGAACGTTTGTTTCTTGTAACTGGAACTTGCTGGTGATAACTAAGCACTTGAAACTTCGGACACCAGCCTTCACTCGTCATTCGTAATTAAATGGAGTGAAAGGAAATTAAGAACCTCGACATTCAAAGAATAATAATTAGAGTCAGAGATACTGTCTTTTATTATTATCCCGATTACCGACTGGGAACCCAACAAGGTTAAAGTTACTTTTTTATGTCCATATAAGGCAAACTAGCAGACGGACCATGCACCTAATGGTAAGCAATCCCCGTCACCCATAAACATCAGCAATGCGAGGGGCACAGCATTTAGTGATTTTTAAGCCACTTTTAGCAGTTAGTAGTTTTGCAGGTGGTAGGACCTTATGCAGAGTCCGTCCGGATCGCTACCACCATCTTATCCATTAACCTACCGCCAAACAGCAGTGTTCGCATTGTTGTCTTCCGGTTTGGGGTTACGACAGCCGGTGAAATAACAAGTATACAGGCATTCCATCTTAGTCCTCAGGGTTGGCAACGCATTTGCAGCCTTGTGAATGCGAATGTGTATGGGTCACAGTTTCCACTTACCATCAGGTGGTCTGTGTGCTCGTTTGCCTTCTCGACGCAATAAAAAACAAATGAAAAAAATTGGTATCAGTACTGACGAAATATCATGGGGCGAAGTTCAAACGTTTAAGTAGGTATACAGTGAATAATCATACGATATCGTATTTAGTCGCATGAGTTTGTATTCAGCTTGCTTTCTCAATTAGCTTATCGTTGACTATTCAACGGAAAGCGAAAGAAATACGATTATTCCCGACCAACTAGGTACGATGTCGTATGTTAATTCATTATAGTTATTTTTAAACATTATGTAATGTGTAGTGTTATGTTATGTGAGGAACGTGCGGGTGTTGTTTGTTTATTTACTCTATGTTAACTACATAAAGAAAAACAATATAGGTACATTACGCAAATAGCATTTGTAGTACGGCCTATTACGAGCCATACACAAGACAAATCTCCCGCGATATACCAATACGGCAATAGGCTTTAGATGATATGATACATTTATGGCTTACCAAGGCCACGGATATTAGCACAGACATGCAAATACGTTTTCGCAAGTTATTTGAGGGAAATACGTTACCAGGTACCTACCTCTTTTGTTGCCATAGGATAAAGGACCACAACTTTGCGTCTTATTGAACGCTAGCGACCCGCCCTCGCTTCGCTCCGGATTAAAGTATTATACATATAAACCTTCCTCTTCAATCACTCTATCTATTAAAAAAACCGCATCAAAATCCGTTGCGTAGTTTTAAAGATTTAAGCATACATAGGTATATAGGAACAAAAAAAGCGACTTTGTTTTATACTATGTAGTGAAGATGGGTCTATAGAAATCCCAAAGATGCTAAATATCAGAGGAAAAGTTAACACAAATTGACCTAGTTGCAAACTAAGCTCTAGTATATTGTTCTATGGGTAGGTGCTGGACAACGGTAAAAATGCTAAGACGAATACTTTTATCGGTAGAAAACATCGCAGTACACAAAAACAACTCGCGTTCTTCACACAAACATATGCACTTTACGGGGAATCGAACACGCGGTTCCGCTGGCTTCGTAAACAGGGTCACAGGGTTTTTGTTTTGAGTTGCCTTGATGGTAGACAATGCCATGTTTTTGCCTTTAAAACCGTTACACAACCATAACCCATTTTTTGTCGTGTTCCGGTGTGGGGATAAGACAACCGGTGAAATTACTAACATAGAGGCATTACGCCAATGTCCTCAGGGTTGTCATCGCATTTGCAGTCTTTGCGCCTCTCTTTGTCTGTCTGTCTGTATATTACTACTGACTGCTCCTAAACCACGCAACGGATTTTGAAGCGGTTTTCACCATCAGTTGATAATTGATAATTGTTCGCGGCACGTTTTTATTAATAAATAATTCTGGTATGTTTGTGTGTTATCAACACGGGCGGGACGCTAGGTATCTGTAAATAAATGCTTTACTTATTCATAATCAATCAAAGCAATGTCTTTTTTATCAATACAGTAAACAATCACTATCCCAAACCAAACCACCATTCAAAAAACATTTCAAACCCGAAGGGTTTAAACATAATATAGCAGTTATTAATTCGAGTTGTGTCCGTTTTGTTCTAGACTGGTATAACTTCGAGAAATGTCCGCTATTAGTCTTTTATAACCGTAAACTGGTTGCTAGGTGAAAGCCAATTTGAAATAGAAAGTACCTACACAGCTATCTCCTTGGATGATGTCATAAGTACCCCTTTCGATTACGACGTAAGATTTAACTAACATGTACGACTATAAAACATTATATAACTACTAGCGACCCGCCCTTGCTTCGCTTCGCTTTAAGTAAGTTTCCTATAACACCCGTATATAAACCAGAATGTATAATGTGTGTAATTGTATTGGTGTTGTCAACCTTAATGTCGCATTAACTGTAGGGTGCCTTTTATGTTTCGTATTATGTCCTCAAGGATACCTGAGGGAGGGAGGGAGGAGTACCAAGGGAACCTGGGGAGCCGGGAGGCTATGTTAAGATCCAATAGATAATAACCCTTTTCATAATTGCTAGCCCAACTTTGAGAGCTGATAACTATTTGACGGCCCAACCGATTTTCGTCAAATCTAGTTAAAAATCACCACAATTTAACTAGCTTTCTATTTATAAAACCTTTTCCTGCATCGGTTCATTCGTTTGGGAACAGAGACAGATAAACATTGGCGTCAAAGTAATGACACTCCTTTTCCGCGTACAGGACTTAATCGCACAAAACATGTTATACAACGTGTTACAAAATAATCCGTCAAAAAGAAATTACGAAAGTAGTGTCAACCCTAGTATACTGTATACCTAAGATACTGAACTGACGTTATTTAATAAGGGTTAAAAAATAAAATAATAATCCGTAAAAAAGAAATTACAAAACTACTGACTTTTGTAACTTCTTTTTTACGGATTATTTTGTAACACGTTGTATTAACCTAGTAGTTTTGATCGTGCTCGTGTGCGGACTACACACGGTTAGATTTCGCGTTCCATCGGTCCATCTGCTTAGAAGTTACGATGCCACTAACAGATACATATACACATTTATGAACATACGTTAAACTTAGACAACACCCGTCTATTTGAGTAGGGTTTCAAAATATGTCCAAAAATCAAATAAATTAATTAATTAATAATCACAGGACAATGTCACACAAATTGACCTAGTCCCAAACTAAGCTCTAGGCTTGTACTTTGGGTACTAGACAACGATAAACTTACTTATATAGAGAAATATATACTTAAATACATAGAAAACATCCAAGACTCAGGAACAAATACTCGTGCTCATCACACAAATATCTGCCCTTACCGGGCTTAAAGTATGAATGTACCTATTTAAGCAACTTTATAAGTAGGTACTTTTTAAAACAGTGAAATCTTTCCATTATACCTTTGTTATTTTATCTCCTCAGACTAGATGAAATCATCAAAAATCTTATACCTAGTTAATAAATGAATAATTAACGATTCACTGGTACATTTTTCTTAATTACTTGTGGTTCATTCATGATATTTAATTAAATGGGTTAATTAAGCAAGACAATTGTTTTATAAATAACCTTTGCCGTTCGGTCTGTGGCATGACTGACATCTGATTTTATATTTACATAATGTTGTTAGTTTTGTACAAAAAAATGTTGTAGAATATCGCATTTTTTAATCACCTTCAAAAAAGAGGAGTGTTTACAAGTGTGTATCTGTGTATGTGTGTCTCTCATCATGACTCCCAAACGGGTAGACTGATTAGGACGCGGTTTTTTTTAAAGAAAGCTGAAACCAGCTTTCGATCGTTTCCACTACTATGGAACACCCCCTTTTTGTCTCTGGATAAATCCCCCTATAAGTGATAGAAAGACAAAATGTATTTTATCATATCAGGATTATTCTCGTTTTCAAATATATATTTTTAAAGTAAACAATCTACATTAATATTATTAAGAGGAAATGCTTGTATTTTTGTATGTTTGTAACGAATAAACTCAAATACCGGATCAATTTTAAAAAATACTTTACTATTAAAATGCTGCCCTGAGAAAAATAAAACATAGCCCAAGTTAATGGGCTGTTTTATTTTTCTCCGCGAACAAAGTCGATAACAGCTAATGAAAAATAAAATAACTGCAATCTAATAAGCATTAAACCTAAAATATAAATGTTTAATAAATCATTAAACCGCCTACAAGAACGCAAACTTCTTTTTAAATGGTGAAAGTGTCAGTCCAACTAAAGTCAGCTTTTGCTTAAAAAAAATGTAGGACGCCGATTTTACTTTGACTTTAATTTATACTATTAGTAAACATAATTTGCACATCTCAATTATTAGAAACCCGCGAGAAAGTAGAAAGTGTATTATGTACTTAAACCATTTAAATGCATTTCATTATAGTCGGTCAACTATCTTAATCGAGATATCTTAAAGCCACCCTTGAAATAGGTACCATTGAGGAGTTCATCATCAGTTCCACTTCATCGATTGATACATTCTGAATACGAATGCTGGTCAGGTTACTGTAAATACCAAATTCGCTATTTGTATGCCTATAATTTTTTGAGGTGTGCCCACTATTCCTGGCGGATCCTCTGATCAGATACTGACTTGATAACAATGGGACCACCACGGGAGTATAACCCTATCAAAAAACAAAAAAAAATATGTAGAAATCGGTGAGGTATACATAAAAAACATAGGTACGTAGAGCCGAGCATAGAATGACCTCCTTTTTTGAAGTTGTTTTATTGCTCTAGGATTATATCATCAATCGATAATTTCCTTTGTTCATTCGTAGTCATGAGTCATCATGATCATGACCACTGCACTGACCGTTCAAGTTGTTACCAACTGTCTGACAACTATATTTTGTAACTATATTTAATTGATATTCCAATGTTGGGTCCGAATTGCAACAAAAAAATTGTGCACCTAACAGGATGTTGCTAAAGCCAGACAAGAAATGGCTAAGGAGCCAGCAGCGTCATACGCCATAAACAACTGAATGTCTGTTAGTTCATAGCGGGCCCTTATTTAATTTCATACCATACATTGCAAAGTCGACGAGAACTTAGGTCACTAGGCTTCATGTAAGCTATGCGATGCATGTGGTGTCATATTGACTTACAAAAAGAGTTTGCCTAAATTTAAGTCCACGGACCCAAGAATAGGACTATCTATTTCAATGCATATTTTTTCAAGTAGGTACGAGTATTTGTACAGGATTTCACTAAACATATAAAGACTTCCGCAATCGTTATCTAAGATATTCGCTGCAAAATTTATCAAATCACAGTAACACAGTCACGTGTTCGTTTATTATTAGCGAGTGCGCCCGCACTGGGTGCGCGGGCGCAGGTTCAATGAACTTGTTCCTTTAGGCTGACCACGTTCGGCGCCAACGACACGCCCAGCGTATTAAGATTGTACGCAATCGCGAGTACGTGGCAGGGAATCATGTAGGTATACTTGCGACCAGCATCAGGAAATCCCTGTGAATTGGTGTTAAGTAAGAGATTGAGGCCGCGTAAGGTTGTCAAAACATTGATTTAAGTTAGGGTTCCTTAGCAAACCAGACATAATATCGCCATTTCTGATATCTCCGTATGCCAGAGCCATTTAACGCAGCGAGCATTAGGTATAAACGATAAGGTTGAAGGTGTATTTTGTGAAACCCTAAACGATTTAAAAATAATTTATTAGGCAGGTACAGTGTGTGATTCAAATTCAAATTCAATTAGCCTTTATTTTTGAGAATATAAATTCATTTTGACAATTATTACTATTGCATTATTTTATAAAAAAAACATGCTAATATTATTTCATAATACTAGCATGCATAGGTATAAAAAAAAATCATATAAAAAGGACGTAAAAGTGTCCAAGATGAACTCCGTCCCGGACGTCCAAAAAGCGTCACGACGACTTCGGATATGGTCGTGCATGATATGGTTTTGGCTCAGTGTGTGATACGGAACCCTAAATGAATGCATGGTGGACCCACACTTGGTCGGTTTTTTATTTAAAAAAGAGAAAGGACAACTATTAGTCACGGCGGCCTAAGAAAATGCAAAACCAGGGTACAGTACAGTAGTTACGACCGTTACCGGCACGGCACTAAAAATGTGACAAGGATCAAAATCAAAATCAAAATGTTTATTCAGTAAATAGGCCCCCATGGGGCTCTTTTACACGTCGGTAATATGAAGTGAATTTACTAGCGCTTCAGATAAGACCATCATTGCGGAGAAGAAGCGCCAAGAAACTCCAGCAGAAGGTCATTTTTTCAAACAAAAGTACAGAAATACTTAAAAGTAAGTTACATTACAAGTACTTAATAAAGTAATAAATAATAATGATTAAAGCTTGAACAAATAAAATCAATACAAATGTAAGGCTAATAACATTAAACTAAAAATAATAAGTCTAGGAGAACAACACGACGAGGTCTCTACGTCAAAAGCCATATCTAGAATAATAAACTGAAGAACCAGTCCTTGCAAACGTGAACAGACCGGACCCCACAAACAGCACCCGTTCACGAGTATGACGCGTATCTCAGCCATCGCCTCTCTCAACCATGTGTTCGGGAAAGTGGCGACCCGATCAACGACGCCGCCGTAAGCAAAGACCTTTAAGCGAGCATGACTTGCTCAAGCTGCCGGACAACATAGAAGTAATTTTGCGTAAAACAGCTGTCCGGCGAGAAACATCACAGTGTGTTCTCATAAAAGCGTCACGTACGTACAAGAACTAATAAAGATAAAGGACAAATACATGATAGTAAACATAAAAAGTAGTGTTTGAATACACAGCTTGCTTAAGGGCGTGTTTAAAATACAAATATTATAAATATGCTTAGCTTACGAAATGATCTTACTTTAATAATAGCTTACATGATAGATACTACTTAAATACATCTCGGTCACCAATGAAGTCGTTTACAGTATAATATGCCCTACCCAACAAGCAGCGCTTGATGTGAGATTTAAATTCATTGAACGGCATATTGACGATATCAGATGGTATCTTGTTGTAAAAACGTATACAGTTCCCCGCAAACGAAGTGCCTACCTTACGGAGACGGTGCCCTGGAAGAGCAAGCTTATCCCTATTTCTAGTATTTAAATTGTGAACGTCGCGGTTATGCCTAAACTCATGTATGTGTTTACGTACATACATGATATTCTCAAAGATATACTGAGACGCGACTGTAAGAATATTAATTTCTTTAAATTTATCCCTGAGTGAAATACGAGACCCCAATTGATAAATGGCTCGTACAGCCCGCTTCTGTAACACAAAAATGGTCTTGATATCTGCCGCTCTTCCCCACAGCAAAATTCCGTAACTCATAACACTATGGAAATAACTATAGTATACTAGTCTCGCCGTCTCGACGTTAGTAAGTTGTCGGATTCGCTTTACCGCATAAGCCGCCGAACTTAGCTTACCTGCAAGTGTGGATATATGCGCACTCCACTGCAGTTTTGAGTCTAGAGTGATACCAAGAAATACTGTTCTATCTTCGAATTCCAGTGTCTCATCCTTCAGTCTAATACTAGCCGCATTCACTCTCTTCACGTTCGATAAGGAAAATTTTACGCACTTCGTTTTTTTGGCATTTAAAAGTAAGTTGTTGGCTGTAAACCAGTCAACAATTGTAGACAACGCGTCATTGATGTCATTAAAATTATCCTGTTTCCTATCCGTTTTGAACATAAGTGAAGTATCGTCAGCAAACAAAACTATTTCATGTTTATCGTGCAATACATATGGGAGGTCGTTGATATAGATTAAAAATAAGAACGGACCCAAAATAGAGCCTTGAGGCACTCCCATAGCAACAGATGACCCTGAAGATTGTGTCCTGTTAATGTCTACCCGCTGAGTTCTGTGAGCAAGGTAAGATGTAATAAGATCAAGTGCACTGTTTTTGATACCATAGTAGCTTAACTTCCGCACTAACGTTACATGATCAACACAATCAAATGCCTTGGACAAATCACAAAAAACTCCAATTACATCCATTGATTTTTCCCAGGCATCAAAGATATGTTTCACCAAAATGGAACCGGCGTCAGTTGTTGATCGTCCCTTGGTAAATCCGAATTGACTGCCGTGAAGTAGCTTATTTTGATTAAAGTGTGATAATAATTGATTTAGAATTAATTTTTTTACAAATATACAAATTATCAATCTACATTTTGTCCGCGACTCCGTCCGCGTAGAGGTTGTTTCCCCGGAAAGTGTCTAAATTTCCGGCATTAAAGTACTCTATGTCCGTTTCCGGGCTATAAACTACGATCGTACCAAAATTTTGCCACGAACCGTTAAAAGGCCACAAATGCCGCCACGCCCACACAAGAATGAAATAAAAACCGGGCAAGAGCATGTCGGACCATACTCAGTGTAGGGTTTCGAATCCGTTAAGTACTACAAACATGAAAATCAACAAGTAATAACTATTTTTTTTGTTTAAAGTCAATTGGTGCCGTCTTAGATGATTTTAGTAGGTTTAATCGCCTGTATCTCAAGAACCAATGATGTCTACTTAGTCGTGATAGTTGTCCTTTAAAATTCGTTATATGCGCTATTTTTTTATTACTAATATTTTTGAAAAACCTATCCAACGATACCCCACACTATAGGGAAGAAAAGAAAAAAAACATTTTATTGTACCACTTTGTTGGCGTGGCTAATATGCATATTCATGCCAAATTACAGCTTTCTAGTGCTAAGACTCTCTGCGCTAGGCTGCGGACGGACGGACGGACATGGCGAAACTATAACGGTTCCTAGTTTGACTACGGAACCCTAAAAAGATGGCTTTATGTGAGCATGAGGAGATATTTTGCGCGCTCCTTGATGGCAGCGTCACCACAGGTGTGTAGGATACCTATTAGTTAATAGTGACATGTGCGCCGCGCCGCCGCGCCGCCGCCGCCGATGATTTTCCTCACGCCGCCGCCGCCGGTTCAAACCGTCGGCGTAAAATCGGCGTGAAATATTCTCCAATCTTCCTCAACAGATTGTTTATTCCCCATATGAATGTTTGATTTTTAATTATGAAGTATTTTTTAACGTGATTTAAAATTATTGTTATCAATTCAATATTTTTTAACCGTGGATGAGCGATCAGTAAGGTAATGCTACCTATGCTAACTATCGATGGCTACCGGCAATGCATTTTTTAAACTTATCTTACGAGGGCTGATGGGAAAGTTCGCGGCCCGACCATTAAAAAAAAAAACCGCCTGTTTTGAACTGTCATTATTCAGTTTTCATCCCGCGAAATTTTAATTGGAAGACAATATTTGATATAAATTTTACGTCTGATTTAAAAATACGTGTAAACAGATTTTTCATAAAGGACAATTTGGAGCAGCGTGCCGTAATTAAATATCTTCATAAAAAAGGATTGACTCCGAACCAAATTTATGAAGATATGCAGTGTACATTGGGGCAATCCTGTCCATCATATACGATGGTAAAAAAGTGGGCAGCTGAAATTAAACGAGGACGAGTTAGTATCGCAGATGACCCTCGTCCCGGAAGGCCAACCACTGCACCAATCCACATAATGTGGCAATTATATGCGACATGATAATGAAAGACCGACGGTTAAAAGTAAGAGAAATAGCTGACATCGTGGGCATCCTTTATGAAAGATCATAGGAGATGCCCACGATGTCAGCTAGCACCCAAAACATTATAGTCAACGAATTAGGTTTCTGGGACGAGGGAGTAATCATGGTTGACTATCTCCAGAAAGGTACCACTATAAACTCGACTATTATTGCGAACTTTTACGGCAATTAAGAGAGGAACTGAAAGTAAAAAGACCTGGATTGTTGACAAAAAAAGTATATTTCCCTTATTCCTGCCTTTTTTTTTTCAACTTTATACCTCACGCCGATTTCACGCCGATGACGCCGCCGCCGCCGATATTTTTTTAACCAGACGCCGCCGCCGGTTTTTTGACCGTCGGCGCACATGTCTACTTAATAGAAACACCTTTCAACAAAAGTGGTTTTAATAAAGTCAGCTCTGTTCTGCGAGCTCAGCAACCTGCAGTAGGTTCTCATCACACTTATTCTCACTCATTAAGTTATAGTCGGGATGATTCTTAAATCATGAAAATCGGTTGAGCCGTTTAAGAGTCTATAAGAAGGAGACGCCATTATAAGAGGGGGGAGGGAGTTTATCTATTTTATAGTTTTTTTTAATCTTGTTTACCATCCCATTAAGACATAAGATGTTTGGTAATCAATTTAAGGTATTTAAAGGTCAGCTTCATTGGATTAGTTACACAAATGTATAAAATAACTCGTTTTTATGATGAAATAGTTTTATTACGTATAAATAACTTAACTCTAGCTTAGGTACAGTCAGCGTCAAAAGTCACTTCAAGCTATACTTTATCGCATTAACACATTTAACAATCTCGTTTGACATTGCTTTTGTGACAGTACCGCAAGAAGACACTAGTGATCAGTTACTTTTGACGCTGGCTGTACATATGCATGTACTTTATTATACTAAAACAATTACATTACAAAATTATTGAAACTCCAGAAATAGAAGTAGTACAAAGGCGAACTTATCCCTTTAAGGGATCTCTTCCAGTCAACCTTTGAGTGGACTGTACCAATCTAATAAAAAAATACCTTGAATCTCAAATGTATAATAATAATAATCATGCTATACATTCAATAAACAATACTTTTCATTGACCCATTAGTATTTTTTCTATATTTTATCAAAAATGACGTCTGACAGACTCCACCTCGGTAGAATCTTTCCTTAATATTATAAATGTGAAAGCGTGGATGTTTGTTACGCTTTCAGGGTTATAAGTAAATTTTGTTGACTTTACTAGGTATCTATGGTTTTTTATGACTTTACTAGGTATCTTTAGACTGGTATTTCAGCTAGGTATCAGTTTATTAATACAGCTCTTAGAGCCGTAATAATTATCAGATTTTAACTGGGGTGCCTGTGATAAGATGTGTATGTACCTATGTAAATTTTTAATGCACATAAAACCAATAACAAGTAAGTGCGTACACAAACTACATGCATAATACATACGGGATCACCTTAAAAGTTTGAAACATTTTTTTCCCAATATTCATCTGTCCGAATTTTCCTTTATTCCGAAAGCTGTGTTATGCTAAAGCTACTTAAATTTAATGCATAATTGAATTGCAATAGGTACGTAAGGTTAGCTTAGGTTTGATTTCAAAAATAAAGTCTGCTAATAAAAATTGCATTCGGAATTATGAAAATTCAGAATTTTGAACAATTCGGAATTATGTAGTGTACCCAATAGTTACTACCATATGTCAATGTCAAAGTAAACGTCGAGCTATAGAAAACTGTCATTTCTGATGTGTTTTGAGACGGGCATCTTAGTACAGATCAGGGGCTGCCCTGTATTCGACTCTGTTTTAACCATATTGCTTTTGACAAGTTAGCTATCGTATTAGAGCGAGTTTATTAATATGGCCCTTGGTTCAAACGATTCATTATTAAATCCATCCAATCCATTAGACTCTCCACATTAAAGGTACAGTATGTATACATACATACATGTAAGTTAAATCACGCCTGTTTCCCAGAGCGGTATTTGCAGACACCATCTCTTTGCTGCTACGAACCTGACTAATCTCTCGCTTCTTCCACATTCATACATCGAGTCATGCATGCACGTCAGTTTCGGGTACAGAAACAGTATACGAGCAAAGACTATAATAATGACTATAGCATAGGCAATTAGGCAGGTTGCAGTCGCCCTCATGGTGCTAAAATGGTGAAAGGTTGCGACCTAGAAGCGACACGCGGGTAAACTGAGAAATGTGTTTACAAGTTTATATCTAAAATCGACGCACCGTTGACCGTAATAACTTGACCTCTGGACCCGTTGCAACTGTTTGATAAGAGATATGAATTATGCTGGTTTTGGTCTGATTTATAGGCAATTCTGCACTTACACGTGGAGCATAATATAAAACTTTAAATTCAAAACGATTTAAGTGAAACTGCGCTGTTAACAGGAATAAGTTCGCCTTACATCATGTTCAGTATATCCAGGGGGCTTATTGGCCGTGTTTCTAACAAGTACAGTGCGAGAGTGATGGATACTTTATCCAACGCGATAAACTCGACCATAATACGGGCCCAGGTGGAAGAAAACGGTTTTTCCCGAAGATAACAACTTGAAAGATCGAAGTCTCATCTCGAAAAACCCATATTCCGCAATTTTCGAGTATGATACAATACATACATAGGATACAATGAAATATGTAAATATTGGGCTCAGTATAGATATAAGTGCGTATATTTAGAACAATTTTCTTTTATGTAATACAATTATTTTTTATCAACGTGTGGTTTGGGGTCAGAAAACATCACGTTTACGACAGGCCGTTTTCATACAAAATAAAAGTATTCTTTGTCTATTTCAAACTATATACGTGAAATGTTGTTTGAGAAAAAACCTATCTCTGCCTCGGCAGAAAGTACAATTTACGGTCTCGTACACTTAGAGGGCCACGGCTACGTTCAATAGGCCCCCAATATGACTCGTCTATAATTTTTTTTAGTGTACCTCACCTACACGTGATACAGGCTCAGCCTAGTTTGGGGTCCGCCAGACATGTCTTGTTATGTATATCTGTGTGTTGATAAGCAAATAAACTATTTTGTATTTTTTTTTTTTTTTTTTTGTACGTAACCTGGGGATGTATTTTTTTTTCTCGTCTACCCTATAGTGTAGGGTATCGTTGGATAGGACTTTCAAAAATATTACGGGTTTGTGGAAACAGTTTCTCGATTAGGTAATCCGTTTATGAAATATTAAGCTTTAAAGCGCAAATTTTTGTTAGACTCAAGTGTCCCCCCCCCCCCCTACAGCCAAAACTACAAATAAGTACTGAAAAAAATCTTAAATGAAAGAGCATAATATAACCAATTTTAAAGGAAAACTATCACGACTTAATAGACATCATTGGTTCTTGAGATACCTACAGGCGAAGTGTTTATACCTACTAAATTCATCTACGACGGCACCAATTAATTGACTTTAAATAGAAAATTAGTGATTACTTGATGATTTTTTATGTTTGTTGTTTTTTATGCTTAACGGCTTCGGAACCCCTTTTTACGAACGTGCTGTTTATAATGTTAAGCTTTTTAAAGCAGTGACCTCCGATTTCACATGCTTGCTGTGCTAATGTGTTGCGGTACTAATGAACATGGTGCGATGAGAAAATATTAACAAATAGGTAAGGTAGATGTCCAGTCAAGGGCAGAAATATGTATACACTTTACTACCTTGCCTATTTAACGTCATTTTTAAGCTGTCATATGAAATTGTGATGTGACAGCGATTAAAGCGGCGAGGTACTAAAGTGTATACATATTTTGCCCTTGACTGTCCTAGTGCTCGTCGGGGTAATAGTACTTGTCACCATACTTTAAATTGCGATGAGTAAAATAAGATCAATATTACTATGAGAAATGTGTTGACTTTTGATATTTTACTCGTCAATTTTTTTTAATATAGAACTTATTTTCAGTTTACCGCACCTGACAATTACTCATACAATCCGATTGATTAACATTTTTGTTCATTTTGAGAAATTTTGACATGGTCGCCATATAAAACAAATTCGATTTAACAAAAGTTAAGGTCACGTCTCCCAAAACACATGAAAAAGTTTTGTGTAGAAGTAAAAATAAACGTAATATCACGACGCAAATAAATCTCTTCTCTCGACATGTCGAGCACTCGGACGTCTACCTTACGTGTAATCGTTGAACTTTACGTTTGAAGCGTGCTATGTGCATCGTTCGTCAGAAAGGTCAGTTAAAAGACTTAGTATAGAGAGCTGCAACGTTATTTTATGTTCTCGTAAACATACTTATTTCTCTTTCATCAATTTAAAGTGTTGTAAAATTTGAAAATCTTAATCAACTGTTAGTCAATACGGCTTGGTGCAATTTGATAACACATTTAGTACCAATTTCACCCTACGATGTTAACCACTTAACAGACGATTAGAGCGTTAACAGTTGTCAAAATGTAACTAACGGTCGATTAACATTGATTAAATTTAACATCGTATGGTGAAATTGGTACTTAATGTCTTAAAGTTATCTAAAATTTTGAAATGTTACGCTGAAAATAGGACAGGAAAATCCTAGGGCATCTGGGGAATGTAATAGAGGGAAAGACATAAGAATGAGTTAATAATTTAATACTTTTAACAACGTACCTACAGTAGAATTATTTTGAGTTTACCACTGACAGATGGATTGCCTTCATTAAATTTCAGCTCATACAAATAAAATACTTATTACTAAATCGGTAGACGTGGGTAACAGTATTCTGAAAAATGCTTTATTACAATGAAATTTCAGTTGAAAATTAAATGAAGGCACACTCTCTGTCAGTGGTAAACTCGCAGTAATCTCCAGAGCAGAGTTAGAGCTGTTATATACGGTTTATAAAACCTCCTGTGAAGGAGAAAGCAGAATTCATAATTGGAAGTAGAAAATTATACACCGACAAATGCGAAGCTCTTATCTCTTTTCTCATTTTGACTCGTTCGTTTCGTGACTAGCAACCCGCTCTCACTTCGCTTCGGTTTATGAGTTTTCTGTAACACCGAAGTTCTGCCGAAAAATCGGGTTTCGAGTTATTTGACATTCTATATAGACGACACTAATATCAATTGTGATTTAATAGTGTCTGTCGTGTACATACTTGAAGACCCGAGTAAAGCTCGGTCGCTCAGGTAGGTAACTGTTGCTATTAAAGAAACCACTTATCGTTTGTTTTCGCACCTTATATCCGATATTTTGAGTAGGTATTCGAGGGGAGAAATTATCTTGTTTATATAATCTTTGGGGCAGCCAATTATTAACCCAAGACCTGTTTACCTGTTTTTTACTAGCGAACAATAATTTATTTTATATAGAACTCTAACTTTTCCACTTTGTTTCGATCATAAATGTTCCGCCTGGAATTACTATTTATTTTTCATGCACGTGATTTGTAGACTATTTTCCAAGTAACTCGGGCTAATATTTCTTTGTTGCACAAATCGCGCTGTTTGCGGTTATCCGCCTTTGTTGGGGGAAACATAAAAATACAATGTTAAGTGGGTACTTACTACGTTTGTTGGAGAACGATTTCTCTTTGGTTTTAAATGTACAATGTGTTAACAATAACGATTCCCAGGTTCGCCAAATCCCTCCTTTGTCAAAACTCTTCGGACTCTACAATGAAGCAAAGATAATCGCCTCTACAATGAGTACCTAATATTCTATCGAAATAGCTTTCAACGTTTGTATGATTACGCAGAATTTTAATTTCATGAAAGGCATTTCTCGCCGCAATTGTATTTTTTTTTTGATAATCAGTAGTCTAAGCTAAGCTAGCTACGTAATGTTTAAGATATCTTAAAAACATCATGGTTTCAGCAGATAATAGCGTTCGATGATATGATACAATCGATGGAGTGAAATGCAATAAAATGATGGGTTACGCTCTAAAATACATACAGCTTAAAAACAATTATCAGTTGTTTTATCTCACGATAGCGGGTGGGCCATACTTGTGTGTGTAGATGCACGTGCACGTTATCTCCAGAGCGTCAGCCAACGCGGCGTTCAGCGTCGTCGTAGAGGTGAGACGTATTTATTGGATTGGGTTTTTGCTTGGACGTCCGACACACTCTTTAGAGTGCGCCAGCCAACGCGTATCGAGTAATTAGGCGTATTGGGATGAGGAAAGATCGCGGCGTACACAGATCACGCGAAACTGCCACCTATTGTCAGTGATAGTGCATTGCCGCGTGGCTTACAAATTCAAACAACGTGCAATAACAAGAACTTTTCCGAGTTAAATTATTTCTTAAATTTCTTTCTTTCTTAAATTTTTGGCTTCGCGAGAAGCGTTAATTTATAAAATGAGTTCATGCCTCTTACGTTTACATAAGATGTTTACCAACATGTTTCCGTGTATTAATCAACTGTTTTCTTAAATTTCGCGTGACTAGTGAGTAACGGATCTAAGGTAAATAAACAAAAAGTTAATTTATACTATACCTGGCCCCTATTTCACCATCCCGGCAGTGACACTTGCGTGACAGGTGTCACCTGTCAATAATACGTGGTTCATATATGATGCTCAGTAACTTAAAATTCTAAAATGCGTCGTCTTTTGTATTGTTTTTTTTTATGACAATGAGAAGGCACACGAGCACACAGGTCAGGCTGTTTTATAAAGCTACAAATTACAAATTACAAGCGGAAGTCTCTTTCTAACTCCTTTTGAATACAAAGGGGGGTTTTCCGCGCTTGTAACTTGTAGCTTTACAAAACAGGGCCCTGATGATAAGTGCCGGATCTGAGAGACTTTTGAATTCTCAAGACAACACGCATACAAATCCTAAGACTCCAAATGCGTTCCCAACCGTTGGTGGGACGAAGATGGAATGCCTCTATGCCGTCATTTCAACGGTGGTGTTATCCCCACACCGGAACACAACTGCTTGGCGGTAGGTAAAAGGATAAGATGGTGGTAGCGATCCGGACGGACCATGCACAAGGTCCTACCACCACTAGAAGTATTCCGTCCGCGTAGAAAGTCGTTTATCGCTATTTCCTTGGAAACTGTTAAATTCTCCGCGTTTACGGTCGGTTTAAAAGTAAAAGTACTGGTACGGGTTAAAAGGGTTAAAAGTACTTACGGTCAACCCAGAAGTAGCTGTGCATGTATCTTGTTGCAGCTATTGATATACTAAATTCAAACCGCTCTCACTTTAAATCTTTACTATAACAAGGTACTAATATTCCCACTTCTGAGTTCGAATGTACCCACTGTACACTAAGGCCGGTGCAAAATGTACGTTGATTGGTTAAGGCGTTGAACCGTAAATACGGAACAAATAATCACACTTTCGCATTTATAATGTATTAGCGACCCGCCCTCGCTTCGTTTCGGTTTACGTTACCAGCATTGGTTATACATAAAAACCTTCCGTGAAAAATTATCTAACTGATGGTGAAAACCGCATTCAAATCCGTTGCGTGGTGGTTCCGGGGGAGTTAGCGGATGTAGACAGACAGACAGATGTATAGACGTGGAAAGCGAGTTTGTTTTATAGATTTAAAGAAGTAAAAAAAAAGGATTGTCACCAGTCGCCCCGTCAGGTTTGTGGAACTTGGGCTCCATTCAAATTGACCCAAATATCTAGTTTTTATAGCACTTCTCTTATCGCCCATAATTGTCATTTGTATCAAAACTCGTTTGGCAGTACTTTCTCCTAGCGTTAATGTATTTGACATTGATGTTTGAAGGGCAGGGTAAAGAACTGCGGCAAGGTTAACACGTCCCAAGCCCAGTTCTCTGATTCTCATACAAAATGAACTTATCACCGGTGGCTTGAGCACTGAAATTAAGACCGTTTGTTTGTTGACCGACAATTGAGAAAAGAGCTCCTATTTGAAATCGTTTAAAAATAAGAAATATGATTGTTGTTGCATTGAGCATTGTAACACTATAATAACGGCTCGAGAGTCTCTCGAAGTCTTATTTTTAGCGTAAGATTTCTTCGCGGGCACTGCCGGCAAATAAGTATTAAAATCCACTAGTGACGACTGCTCACAACTGATGCTTTACGTTTAAATCTGTCTTGTTTTTTTATGTATGAGAAAAGAAATTTATAAGTCTCAGCCGGGAAGGTCGGTTCGTACACAACTAGGCTTTGCCTGCGGCTCGGCCACTAAATGGCTATAAGTAAAGCCCAGTGGGAACTCAAGACAATGCCGTTTTGTGGTGCCTCTTGTGACAAATGAGCTGTCATCCTGTTTGTATTCTCCGAAAAAATCGAAGGCCGTTTTACATATATGGTCATGTCACGTATGTGTATTTAAATTGTTCAACATGTATCTTTGGATATAATGTTATGGGAATTGGTTTGTAGACTGAGAGCGCCAATGTCTTTAACCTTTTCAACGCCATTGACGGATATTTGCGTCATGGTTAACAGCACAAAAAAGACCTTAGTATCTATGAGACAAAGTTCACATTCGCTGTGGTTTTGTATTTGACATAGCGTTGAAAAGGTTAACCCAATGTCATTGAATAACGTATTTGGCGCGGCACAATTATACTATGTGATAGCAAGTATTAAAAAAAATGGTCTCGCTCATAGTGGTAAGGCAAAGTTATATTTTTAAGACTTGGGCCGAGTAGTGCATTGTGGATTTACTGAAGCAAAGGTTGGAGGAGTAAACCGAATATTAAAAAAATAACCGTGTGTAAAAATATGGATACCAAAAATATATGCGGACCGCAACCAGTTTGAGTCTCGAGGAGTTTAAAACGTGCTTACGATAAACATGATATAACAACTTCCGTAAGTCAGACAATCAGACAGAAGTCTCAAGGTCGCTGCATCATATTAAGTTCAGCACTAAACCTAATTTATTGCACTATTGAGTGTAATTGCCGGGACCAACTCAAACGTTTGAGATAGCGTCACTGTTATGGGTGCCAACGAATACGGCGTGCCAAGCCATAGTGTTGTCTGATGCCGTTACTTATACGTATAGGTACCTACGCGAAATCGCAAGGAAGACGTATGAACTTTGACAGTGACAGTGCCGCGTTCGCTCCCAATGTGTGCGGACGTGTTTGTTGCGAATATCTAATTTCACGTTGAAATTTATTTTTGCTAGTTTGTGATTGGTCAAGAGTTAAATTTTAATTTCCTTTTTACTCTTGAAGTGTTCTTACCTGTGGTCTCCGCCCAGGAGGCGGTCCTAGAGCGAGACAGTGTTTTTTTCATTATTTCGCCTTCTTGAGCCTGGATCCCTATTCGCTGGAAAAAAATTACGCCACTGGGGATCGAACCGGCCCCGACGAAACACGAGGCAGCTGACTAATCCACTGGACCACGAGCGATAGCTTTACGCGCCGAAATACACCGCAACTATACGGTAGAGTGACGTCACCTACGCTGCATCGGCTACGCTGCTTCGTGCTACGGGCTACGCCGTGCCGCTACGAGGCCACCTCCCGTGCCGCGTCACCGCTACGAAGGTTACACCGCTACGCTTGCTCTCAGGCGGCTCTCTTGTTCCTCGGCCTAGAATGAGTACGGATCTTAACTGCAGTATGATCTGTGGCGCGTGTCAGTTGGAGTTGTTGGTGGGTGCAGAATACTTACAATGTATGGTTGTGGCATGCGGTAAGCTATACCACTATGCTTGTTACAACAAAACCCTATCTGAAGAGGAGAAAGCATCTTGGGTGTGCCCCGAATGTGTCTGTGCTACGAGGAAGAGTGGCCGTAACTGCGATACGCCGGTTGGTACCCCGGTCTGTATTAAAAACGTGACATTGAGAAAGCCCTCTTCGGTCCCGCCGCCTGCTCCTACTCCGTGTTCTCCGGATGCGGATATATCTATGACCGTGTCGGCCGCCCTGGAATTCCAGCTACTTCGGGAACAAATAACCTTCTTGACGGAGCAACTTGCCGATGCTGTTTCTACCATGGGGCGGTATCAATCTGCCCTTGCCTTATGTACGAATAAGGTTGAGGCAATTGGTGAAAGACTCATGGAACTGGAGCTTTCTGTAGAGTCTCGGACCACGCCTAGTGTGGCAGCGCCTCCGCCTCCTGCCCCAAGGTCTACCTCAAAAGTCATCACGAAGTTAGGTAATGTAGCTAGAGTGCGTGGTTCGAAAGTAATGGGGAGTGGCCGTCGGGTGAAACCGGCTACAGCTGTAGGCGCCCAGATAAGCGCCCCTGTTGCCGACCACACTAGAGGCGAACAGCCGAATGTTGCGTCCCCTGACCGTGATGGCAACCGAGTGAAGAAGCAAGATCCTGTTGCGGGTTCTGAGATCTGCGTCTCTGTAGCCCCTAGAGTTGAGGCTTCTTGCGACGACCCGCCGATAGTAACGGACCCCAACTATGATGACGGTGGCCTCTTGAGTGGTCTTCAGACGGTGGCTGAACCTTCTGGAGCCCAAAATGATGCGAATTTTGAAGCTGTTAAGACGAAGAAGCAAAAACGCCTGACCTCGGTACGTTGTACTGCTGGCCCTAGCGTCACCTCCTTGAAAGCAGTCGAATACCGGAAATACATACACCTGTGGAACATGGTGTCGGGGCCTGACGAGATTCGGGAGTATCTGCAAAACTTGTGCACTGATGGAATATGTTCAGTCGAGGAGCTGAAGTCCAGGGGTGACTACAAGTCGTATAAGCTGGGTGTTCCTGCATCTAATTTTGATAGCTGTTTGTCCGCGGATGTCTGGCCGGAAAATGCGAGGGTCAAACAGTGGTTATTTCGAAGGAAAAGTGTTCAAACCCAGCAATCAATCGCCTAAAACTAATTGCTCCTCTGGCTCCTCTCTTTTCATAACATATCAAAATGTCAGAGGTCTTAATACCAAATTAAAAAGTTTTAGACAAACTGCTCTTGCTCTTGAAAGTGATCTCATTCTTGTTACCGAAACTTGGCTCTCCGAATCAGTAGCAAATTCTGAACTTGTGGGGAACGAGTGGACCGTTCTGCGCCGAGATCGCGCCAATGGGCGACATGGAGGAGGCGTGCTATTGGCCGCGCGACCAGGTATCTCTTTACGTCGTAGACCTGAGTTTGAGACGACCGACGGAGAGGATCTGTGGGTGTCTCTTGTGATTCAGGAAACTGTGTGTCATGTGTGCGTAATTTATATTCCACCTAATGCCGCTGACGACGTTTATATGCGCTTTTTCCATAGGGTGGAATCTTTCATAGATTCTCTTAATGGTGTTGTATTAATTATTGGTGACTTAAATATGAACCCTAAGTATACTTCAACTAGTATTTTAAGTTACTTTTGTTATTTTACTACTGTTTGTAATTTGATAGAGAGGAATGGAGTTCTTAATATGTTTGGAGGAGTGTTAGACGTGGTGTTGGTGCGGGAGCTAGCTTGTGGTGCAAAGGTCAGTGACACGGGGGACGACGGGTTAGTGCCTCATCGGGATTCGTATCATCCGCCGCTTGGGATTTCTGTACCTCTCACAGACAATAAACAGTATCCTGTTTTTCTAGAACCCAGTAATGTTGACTCTTATCGTGATTGGAACTTTACTAAAGGCGACTACGAGCTTCTATACCAATTATTATCTGAAGTGTCATGGAAGGCTGTCCTTCAGTCCCGCGATGTCAGCACTGCTGTAGGCATGTTTTATCGGGTAGTCTATAGTATTTTTGACGAATGTGTACCCAGGAAAATGAGGCCTAATTCTCCAAGCAGACGTTACCCAGTCTGGTTTACATCTGACATTATAAATGATATTTCGCGGAAAGTTAAAGCACATCGGAGCTGGAAACGCTCTGGAGACCGTGCAATGTACGCTGCCTTTGCTAGCCTCAGAACAAGCATTAAAGCTCGAATATCGCTTGCCTATGACATCTATATAACAAATATTCAACATGAACTCAAATGTAACCCTCGCGCTTTTTGGCAACACTTCGGCGGCTTGAAATCTAAAGGTGGTTTCGAATCTTGTGTTACCTATGAGGGAAAGGAATATGAGGGTAGTGAGTCAGCCCAGGTGTTCGCTGATTTCTTCTCATCGGTATTTCTGCCGAACAAACCTCTCTTAGATTATAAAAAGACCATTCGTGAAGATTCCACTAGTAATGCTAACTATGTCCATATTCAACATATAACATCCATGGATATAGTATCTGGTATAAACTGTCTGAAAGCTAGAAGTTCCGTAGGTCCTGACAGCTTTCCGGCATTTGTTTTGAAAGGATGCAAGGAGTGGCTATTACCACCACTTCTCCATATTTTTAACCTAGCCCTCGATACTGGCGAGTACCCTTACCAATGGAAAGTTACCCGGGTGAGGCCTATTCCCAAATCTGCCAATACCGGTAAAGTGGAAGAACATCGGCCTATAGCAATCTTATCCTCGATAGCCAAACTTTTCGAGTCTATCATAAATAAAATTGTGGCTCCACAATTAAAACCGTTACTTAGTGATGCTCAGCATGGTTTTAGGTATCAGCGTTCAGTGGAGACAAACCTTTTAACCCTGGTTGATTCCATTTCGGATCATTTGGATAATGGAATTCAGGTAGACGTGCTGTACTTTGACTTTAAAAAAGCCTTTGATCGCGTAGATAACGATGTCCTTTTGAGTAAGTTGTGTCAAGTTGGTCTTTCACCAAAACTGCTAAGGTTCTTTGCTAGCTATCTACGTGATAGGCAGCAGTACGTGCAGCACGGATGCTTTATTTCTAAAGCTTACCATACACGTTCTGGAGTCAGCCAGGGTTCGATATTGGGCCCGTTGCTCTTTGGAGTCATGGTCAATGATCTGGCTTCCGTTCCTAAGTGCGCCAGATGCTTGCTTTATGCCGATGACCTGAAGCTAATTTATGGCGTGCAGGATATGTCGGATTGCGTGTCGCTGCAGAACGATATTGATCGAGTATACCAGTGGAGCATTAATAATAGGCTTCTTTTTAATACTGAGAAGTGTGCGCTCATAACGTTTTGTAGGGCCCGTAATCCTTTATTTAATAATTACCTCCTGGGCTCTGAATCAATTGCCAGGGTGGACTCTATTCGAGATTTGGGAGTTATTCTGGACGCGAACCTTAACTTTCACGAGCATATGAACGCGCTGGCTCTTAATTGTTATAGACGGCTGGGGTTTGTCATTCGGAACACTAGGGATTTTGTTGATGCCGGGTCTATAAGGCTGGTTTACACCGCTCTAGTCAGGAGTAAACTCGAAGCAGCCAGTGTTGTTTGGAACCCCCACGAAACGACCTATATCTTGCTTCTGGAGAGAGTACAAAAAGTGTTTCTCCGTTTTCTGTACAAAAAAATGCATGGGTATTACCCTTTTTTATATCCAACTAAATTCTTGTTAGGCGTCTTGGGTTTTAACTCACTTAAGGTGAGGCGAGATTACAGACTGCTTACTGTAGCTAGCAGTGTGTTGCGTGGGGATTCCGACTGTCCTGAATTGGTAACTCAGTTGCTGCGTCTGTATGTTCCCTCTCCAACTAGATTTGTTTTTCGACCGCGTTGTCGCCATCTGTTAGCAGCGCCGGTTGCGCGTACTGTGTCCCGCCGAAAATCTCCGCTAGTACGGGCTTTGCATCTGATAAACTCGCTCCTCGAATCAGCCACAATCTGTGATTTGTTTGCAAGTAGATGGTCTAACGTGTGTGACGAATGTCTGAAGTTCTGCGAGAAGATGGATGTACGGCCTTCTTCTGTGATATTTTAAATACCTCTTTCCTAACCTGTATTCGGTGTATTAAATTGTATTTTAGTTTCATAGTGCTTTGGTTAAACTGTTATGCTGTGAAATTTAATTTAATAATAAATAAATAAATAAATAAATAAACTTTCCAACATCTGCCGTGTTCTTTTTAAAATTCGCTCATAGTCTTTTAAAAATTAATGCTAGAGTCTGGTCGCCTGCACTAACTGCCGTGGGTTGGGTATATATACATTATATGTTGCAGACTCCAACGCCGTAGCGCAATACGAAGTTGTTTTATATTATAACATGGCTATAGTAAAGGAAACCGATCACAGGATGATGACTATGAAGTATTAAATTTGAAATTTCAGATGCCCCATATCATTCACTCGTCACTCGTTTCTGAATAGATGAAAAGGGATTGAGCTAACGTAACTTTGAACTTGTGATTTTTATGTTAGGGTTCCAAAACCAAACGTAGTAGAGCAGAGATCTTAGGGGAAGGCCTAAGTTTAACGGTGGACTTGTTTCAGCTATTTGTTAGCGATCATGATGATTTTAAATAGCCGCTTGGGTATGATATCTAACGATGAATATGTACCAAAGGCTTCCGTGGGAGTAAACTGTCACTCGACTCTATTAATGGATCCTGCAATCATACTTACCGGCCGAAAGGTGACGACTGAAATTGCACCGTTGCCATGCGGTTTCAATTTAACATTGAACTGCAGGAACTACGCAACCTGCACTGCTACTCCGCGCCAAACTTTTCGTACATCCCGTGCTTCTGTTTTTTTTAAACATTTTGCATATTAAGATGTAGAATTTCATCTACGCATTGAGACTATTTTTTTTATGACTTCGAGAAGGCACACGAGCACTCAGGCCACCTGATGGTAAGTGTAATGTGAGACCCATAGACATTTGAATTTGAAATCATAAGACCTCAAATGCGTTGCCAACCCTGAGGAATAAGATGGAATGCCTCTATGCTAGTAATTTTACCGGTTGTCTTATCCACACCGGAACACAACAATGCGAACAATGTTGCGTGGCGGTTGGTTAATGGATAAGATGGTGGTAGCAATCCGGACGGACCCTACACAGGGTCCTGCCACCACTAGTAAAAGTGCGATTCCTTCCTTAATGGATGCTTGATACCTACCTTCATTCGTTTTGTTTTGAGCAACCAAAGTTGGTTTCTGAGTTTTTATGAGTGTTTAAATTTTTCCACTATAAACTATTATTTTATCCATAATTATAAGAACAGAGGTACATCGTTGACTTGTGCCCGTGTCCGTAGTTGAAAGGACTGTTTTGGGATTTGCCTAATTTATGTTACATTGTTTTCTAATTTTCTTTTTCATCGCATACCTACGATAACCAACATAATTTATTGTTTCCCACGTAATCTTATACCTACTACATGTTTAGTAGTGTGTCACTCCATATCAAAGTTAATATTGTTAAATTGGATAACCGCTGCGACTAGCGGTCGAAGGGACAGAATTGTAGCAATAACGTTCCAAACGTTATGACATAAAAAGATAGCTGTAATATCGTAACTTCGTTATCACATTGATAAATATATCTGAACAAGAGAATTAATATGTATATTGTAACAATAATGGCTGGTTTCTAGCCACGGTCAAAGGTTTAAAACAAAACCATATGCTCTCAATTAGCTGTTAATATTTTAACGATTACCTTATGTTAAGAGCGGACTGTTATAAGAGCGTCACCGTTTAATCCAATAAAATTGCCCGAGACACATGCGTGAAGAGGACTCAAAGTATTTTAATTCAGTTGTATGACGTGTTTCGGTACCCATATAATTAGTCAGTCTACGAGCTGTGCAATGTTTGTTATACTTAAACATGTTTTTGCGTTCAGTAACGAAAATAGAGAACATGCATGAAAATCACAATTGAGTTTCATTGGTACGATTTAGGAGAAAATGTAAAATAAAACCATTTAAAACGCAATACACAAGTTTTGACCCGTTTATTAAGATTTTATATAGAATCAATTTTTTTTTAAATTTTAAAACTTCCTTCAATGTTTAGATTGTTTTATCCTCATTTTATTTACGTAATATTTTAATTTGGCGATATTGGTTTAATCATAGTTACGAATCAAATGCAAATTTCTTTGTAAGGTCTACGTTATTCCCGTCGTCGATTTTGTATAGTGTTTTTGCAGGCATGACTTTTTAAAGCTTCATAATATGTTATGAAAAAATTACACGACAATTATTTCGGGTCGACAGTTATTCCTCTCTTCACAGAACTAACCAGTGGGCATAAGAAAAAAAAATGCATGTTCCCTATTAAAGCGGTTTAAGGTGCGTTTTATAAAGATGTAAACGATTGTTACAACACATATTATTAATATGATTCAAACTAAATTAGGCGCTCATGTGCATTACTATTTTGACGATAGAACAAGAATAAAAGAACGTATCGGAAAATATAATGTTTTGTTTGGAAATCCGCCGTTATTTATTTATTTATTTAGGCCAGCCTTATCTAATTATAATGAATTTTATACAGATTTAGTCTTAGGGCGAATTATAGGTTACCACAGTTTATAAATACACTTAGGTACATATTAAGAGCAGAAGAGCAGTTCACAACGTTAGTTGTTATATTATGTAATTATCATTAAAATGGTCTGCAGTCTGTTCGTAACTTCGTATGTAACCTACGTAGTGCGTGCTTTGAATAAACGTGTAGTTGAATATTTTAGGAACACAAAAAACTAGTTTGTAGTCTACGAATAGTTAATACAATACTGCTGGCCATATAACATAGGCTTTGGGTACATGATAACATCGACGAACATGATAATAAACTTTTTAAAGGAAATCCTTGGGGTGTTATAAGTTTGACGCCTGGTCTGTTTGGCTGTGACATCGTCGTTTGTAAACAAATTGACTGATTCTGACATGGTTTTTTTTATCAGAAAACTGGTATAGCTTGGGTGGTTTTTAGGTCTGAAAAATGGAGTCAATTAGGTCGTGGGTTTTGTCGTTTTAACGTCTACAGTAATAGTAAGATACGCATAATTAATATTTTAATAAACATCAGGGCGCTTGCACCTATTTTGATTTTTGTTTTGTACAATATAATATTAACTTACTGTACAGTCAGCGTCATATAGTACGTAGCAGTCAAGATCACCAAATAGTTGGAAACATCCAGAATGCTATAAAAAACGCTTGTAGCATCAAATTTGGTATGATTAAATTACAAAACCTGAAGAAAAACAAATACTAAAAAATGTTCAAGTATGAGTTGGGCTTGCGCAGATTCGATTTGAAATCGAATTCAAATTGGAATTAGAACACTCGGTGTGCGAGTCCGACTCGCACTTGACCGCTTTTTGCTACTTTCCATCTGTTCTGATAATCAATCACATAGCGTTAGTTACAACCCGCCCCTGGCCTAGAAATTTATAACAATACTTCCTAAAATAACTACGCAAAAACCCTGTCAACAAAAAGGCCTCGATCTATGTTAATGCATTAAGAATTCTACCATCGGTATTATTATTATGTTTCACAACTAAAAGACACTGTTGCGAGCATCAACGCATTTACTGCCCGTGAGGCACATGTGTGTCATGAATCCATACAAATTACTATTACATCGGGCATCGAATTTGTTAAGGCGTGGCTTGCTTAGGTACACTTAGCGTGGCAAAGGTCGTGGGTTGAATTTCCGGACGATTTAGTATCCTTTCTAAGCCTGTTGGCGCTAATGATATCACTCAAAAATAAACTTTATTAGCTACTAGCTTTTGCCCGCGACTCCGTCCGCGTAGAAGTCGTTTATCGCTACTCCATCGTATGGATTAAGTTAAATTTTTCATTACTTTTAAATCATTTTTGGCGTGTGAGTGTCGCATTTGTATTTGACGTAAGGTGTTGAAAAGGTTAATGTTCCCATTTTTCTTGAATAGGTAGTCCTACAATAAGTGGTGGTTGTCCGTGGGAGCATACTTCTATAGTGTGAACTCAGTGACAATCGCCGGTTGGTGTCTCATCACTTTACTAAATTAAAGTTGCTTTACTTTACTATGTAAAAGGCCCTTAAGGCCTCTGCGTGTTGGCTTAATTGGCTCTTTGTACGTCTTCCAAAGGTCCGGAGCTCCCATAGTCCCGTGATTGGTAAAAACGTGCTTATATAGAGAAATACATGTACGATGATGATGGTGACGGGTGGGGACGCCCGGCCGCAACAGGCGGGCGGTCGATCAGTCTCCCGGTCATTCCGCCTTGTTCCCCTTGGTTGAGCCGTAGGTTACTGGCCCGGCGACGCTCCCATCCAGCATGGATCCCATCTTCTTGTTTTTCAACAGAACAGATATATGCGTCCTGTAGGTTAATGCTTTTAAGTGCTTCCGACGATAACTCATCCTTCGAATGTTCGGTATCTCAGTGACGAGTACATGACGCACTCGGCTAGGACGTGTTGGCTGATCTCCTCTTTGCCTCAATGTGGGCATTGGGAATCCTGTTTAATACCCATTATCGTTGGGTGTCTGTTAACCGGACAATGTCCAGTGAACATACCTGTTTGTATACAGAGATTATACTTACCAAGATTCAATAGATATCTTGGCCTATTTTTGTTTACCCTTCCAATCATGAGTTTGGATTGTAATTAAATATATGTATAGAAAACATCCAAGATTTAGAAAAACAAACATAAACTCATCGCAAAAATCTTTCCCACGGGAATCTAACCCGGGACCGCTAGCTTCTTAAGTCAAAATCACAAGCAGCCACGCTAACCGCGTTTCGTTGTTTAGAACCTTTGGTGACACTGTGTCGAATTAACTCACTGTTTTGACGAGAGTTCTATAAACACAGCACGTTTCACATTATCGTTAATTAAATTCAAGGTTGTTCTATCAGTAGATAAAATTTGCTATGGATATTAATCGATTTGATTTAAGTTAGCAATGTATTCGGCAACATACCGTAGCTTTGTGGTGGTAGGAGCCTGTGCAGGGTCCGTCCGGATCGCTACCACCATCTTATCCATTAACCATCCGCCAAGCAGCATTGTGTTTCGGTGTGGGGATAAGACAACCGGTGAAATTACTAGCATAGAGGCATTCCATCTTAGTCCTCAGGGATGGCAACGCATTTGAGGTCTTAGGATTATAGTCTTGAGAATTCAAATGTCTATGGGTCTCAGATTCCAATTACCATCAGGTGGCCTGAGTGCTCGTGTGCCTTCTCCTTAACATAAAAAAATAAAAATAAAGAGTTTACTAATGTTCATTGTCACATTTAACCAAACTATACTGTGAATGGATGAAATTTATTTTGTTTTTCCATACTTCCATATCCTTACTAATATTATAAATGTGAAAGTAGCTGTCTGTCTGTCTACCTGTCTGTTTGTTACGCGGTTTATCCGTGAAAGTCCTGATAAACCGCTGAACCATCCAAGGACATAGGGTAGTTTTGATCCCGAGAAAGTTTAAGTTTCCTGAGGACGTGGTGATAAAAAACTTCGACGTGGACGGAGTCGCGGGAATCACCTAGGGTGATCCAACCAGTAATGGACAAGGTCCAATGTTGCACAGTTGACTCTTACTTTACAGACAATAAAGGTTATGTTTTGCAACAATCAATTTATAACCTTATGATCTTTGATTTAAGAGTAAAGTGTCCATTATTGGTGCCTGTCAGCTTAAAGTGTCCAACACTGGTGCCATCACCCTAGTTTGTCCATAAAGCCGCTAACGCACTGAGAGCGGAGGCGGCGCGGTGCGGCGCGTTCCCATACTAAAACCGCCTCCGCCGCGCTTTTAGAACGCTTTTAGAATAGTTTGGTTAAATGTATGTATGTATGTATGTATGTAAACTCTTTATTGCACAAACAAAATATAACAAAGTAAAAAGAACGAAACAGAAACAAAAGGTATGTACAAAGGCGAACTTATCCCTTTAAGGGATCTCTTCCAGTTAACCTTTGAGCTATTGAGAGAGAAATAAAACAGCGGATGGCTAAACGTACAACAATTAAAGAGACAGAAGATAAAGATAGAAAAAGCATTCAAATACGTATTAACATATACATGTAATAAATAGGATAAATACCCAAATATATACTAGTATAATTCTAATAAAATACACTACTCCATAAATAAATATAATATAAGTATCAAAAGAAGAACACACACACACACACAAACACACAGTAACAGTGAACTTTAGTAAATTATTTTGTCTACAACCAAGACGCCTCTATTAAGGCGATGGGGCGGGCAATTGACCTTGCTCATTCGGGCAGACGAGTAAAATTTTAATTCGCGCGCCATCTAACGAGTAAGCTCTGCGATCGACCACATATTGCTATTTGTCCAAGAGTCAGGCATGCATTTACTGTTAGATGGCGCTTGATTAGGCCGAGCAATATAATAAATTTGCGTTTTTCTATATACTATCTCAAATTCAGGAACGAATGTCAAAAATAGCTTTTTATCAAATAAGTAAATACATAAATAGTATTTTTTTAACACGTAAAGATTGTTTCTTGAATAGCTGGCATGAATATTAGATCAAAGAAAAATTTGGTCTACTAGGATTGTGCGAGTGCTATCTTTTAGACAGTTTATATCTCGAACCAAAAATTTAGTTATGTAGGTACATACTTTCATTCCCTCTTTTCATGGTTTCGTGCCAGCTCTTGTAAAACGACCTCTACGTGATTACTATCTACTACAGTAGAATTATGTTGAGTTTACCACTGACAGATGGATTGCCTTCATATTAATCTCATACAAATAAAATACTTATTACTAAATCGGTAGACGTGGGTATTGAAAATTGAAAATTAAATTAAGGCAAACTCTCTGTCAATGGTAAACTTACAGGGCCTCCATTCTACTGCGTTATAACGATATCGCGTTTGACGTGTTTTAGAATCGTTTATGTCACAGTCGCCATTATTGTAAATGACAAAAAAGTTATCACAACGTTGACAATACGGAAACAGGTCAAAAACGATATCGTTATTACCGTGTAGAATCGCAGCCCTGTAATCGTACTACTAGTCTGTTACGATACAGACGCAATGAGTGAGCTAGAAAAAACAAGATGTGCTAGCCATACCCGACAGGGCTGAGATTCTACACGGTAATGTCGTCATTACCGTGTATCTAATTTGACTTGGTTCCGTATTGTGAACGTTTTGATGACTCTTATAATTATCATTGACAATAATGGAGACTGTGGCATAAACCTCAAACGCGATTTCGTTATAACGCAGTAGAATAGAGGCCCAGGAGTAGGGGAATAAACTTTTTCAATAATACTAGGTACTTTAAAAGTATTCAAATATTTTATTTTCGACGTGGTCTACGGCAAGGCGGCGATTCGTCGAGAATTTCGTGGTCCGGTTTTCTCTTTTTTTGGGCTTCTTTTTTCTTTCCTTTAAGCTTCATAGCTTTCATTTTCTTATTTTTTCTTTCTTTTTCTGTTCCTTCATGGCCTCTATTATATAGTCTGGATCCCTTATTGCCATTTTTCGGGTAAACCTTGGGTCGATAATTTCTCGCAGTAAACAATCTTTTTTTTACATGTTTTTTATACAAAGTTTTTGGACATGGGAACTAGGTAGGCCAACAGCAGCTGATAAATCAGTACGCTGAGTGAATCCACATCCAATGGCCACTGTGCCTGCTACTGCACTAGTATTGAGATCCATTACATCAGTAGGGATATCATTGTTCATTTGAAATGTCATATTGCACATTTTGCACTTAAGTGCATATAATGAGATGAGCCCAGTCCGAGTTTGCGATATAATTTCAACTGCTTGTAACCCGCAATTCAACGGGCCATGGGACGATATTTCTTGCAATTGAGTAAAAAACTGCAATACATTAACTATTCTTCTCCCATACTTTGTTTCATTGCTTTTGTCACTGAAATAGCAGATTAAAAAACATAAGTATACAATCATGTTCATAATTGATTCAAAATTAATTATTACGGCATATAATTAAAGAGCAGATTAAATTGTATTATGTTAATTTGGAGAGGTGGCCCATGTAGTAGACCGGTCAGTATGGGCAAGTCTGAAACTGTAAGATATACAAAGATCTGTTCTTAGGATCCATATCATCGATTTTAGTGACAAGAAAAACTGCATGCCTAGATTTAACAAACACTAGTAGGTACTCAGTTTGGGAAACAAACCCGGAAGTTTTAAAAAGTAAAATTTGCATTATTTCTAATTAGATATCAATTGTGTAGGACTTAAGCAGTAAATGTTACTATGAAATATGTTATCTAAAATGAATAAAATGCATTGTTCACCATATCCTTTAAAGATAAAAAAGATAACAGATAAAAGTTGTTTATTCAGTAAGTAGGCCGCACGGGCACTTTTAAACGTCAAAATTCTACCAGCGGTTCCCAAGAGGAGACCAATGCTGAGAAGAAGCGCCACAAGACACTCAACAGTCAGTATTTTTTTAATATTGCTTATGACAATGATAGAACTTAACCTAGCATTATATCAACCAATTAATGAAATTTCAAAATATATACATCATGCATAGTTAAGCAGGAAAACGTGTCGAAACTTCTAATAAACACAGGAGCAAATAAATAAAATAATAATAATATTTATACCTACCCATGGCGGTGCAAAACTAAATGAAAAAAAATATTAAATAAAGTTTTGATACATTCTCCTACAAACACAGAAACCATGTCCCCAAGACTAGATTGTTAGTAAGCTACGTTATGTTTTTAAGTATCAATCTAGTTATGTTACGTTATGTATCTTAGGCCAAGCATTTTTGTCTGTTAGATAATCCTCGACCCTATAGTTTAATTCAATTTAGTAGGTGTTTGAAATGACAACCAACACAAATTCGACACCTAAAGATACAAAACGCAATAGTAAAATCTAACCGAAACGAGTTCAATTTTGTATAAAAAAAATGGCTGTACTTTCAAACACCTACTAAATTAATAAATATCACAGGAAAATGTCACACAAATTGACCTAGTCCCAAACTAAGCTCTAGGCTTGTACTATGGGTACTAGACAACAATAAAGAGAAATATATACCCCCCATGTTGTTGCCGGGTTAGAATAGTGCCACTCCATGTCTTCCTGTGGATGTTGTGAGAGGCGACTAAGGGAATAAAGGCTTGTAGTACTGTTAGGTGATGGGCTTGCGACCTGTCACTAATACACTGGTAAACATCTTAGCCTGACTATGCAAAATGTGGTTAGGTACAGAATTATTAACAAGTTTAGAGTTGTTGGTATTCTGTTGCTCTGCCTACCCCACTCTGGGAATAAAGGCGTGACGTTATGTATATATGTAGGTATGTATGTAAATATATAATTAAATACATAGAAAACATCCAAGACTCATCATACAAATGTTTCATAGTAACATTTACTGCTTAACACCTACACAATCAATATCAAAATAGAAATAATGTATGTTTTATTTTCCAAAACTTTTGCTTATGATTCCCAACCAGAGATTTAGTTCTTTTAAATATATGAATGCAGTTTTTCTTGTCAATAAAATCATGTCTTATAGTTTCATACTTGCCCAAACTGACCGATCTACATTGGCCATCCTGTATAACATGTATATTCACAATATATATTTTTCTTACTGTTCAGAACCATTGGATATATTATCACCATACACTACATCAAAATCATTATCAAAATGACCATGACCAGATGTCGACCTGCAACAATAAAGAGAACTAAATAAATGTAATAAATAAATAAATATCAGGGGACAATTTCACACAAATTGACCTAGTCCAAAACTAAGCTCTAGGCTTGTACTATGGGTACTAGACAATGGTAACATACTTAGATAGAGAAATACATAGAAAACAACCAAGACTCAGGAACAAATACTCGTGCTCATCACACAAATATTTGCCCTTACCAGGATTTGAACCCAGGACAGCTGGCTTTGGAACTATGTAGTTTAGTAGTTTGTAATAGATCATAGATCAAACAAAACATACAGAAGTTTACAAATCTACCTTTGTATAATGCTAAGTAAGAACCATTCATACACTCTAAACTTTCTTTATTATGTTAGACGTACTTAAGAGAAAAAAGTATTAATTTAATGATGTCTAAAGTATAAGTAAAAACTGGATTATGATTTTCAATATGAATGGTAGAAGGCCTAAAACAAAAATTAAAACTTATATATTTATAGTAACTGCCAATCCAAGTATAATAAAAGAGCCAAAAACTCTCATGGTTGGTAAATCAATTATGCTATTCCCAGTTGATACACTGCTGCCCAAGTGAAACCCGCAACCATGAGGTCTTTATATAGGCACGTAAGTAATGTACTTTACTTTTGAAATGCATATTATGGACACTTTGTAAGTACTTACTGTACAGCGGAATCTCGCTGCTGTTTTGCTTGTTGCCCGCATCGACCGCGACGTTTCCGAAGCAACTTGATTGAGGCAGAAGGTTTCCTGCCCCGCTTATTCCCCATTTTCACACGTATAAAACACGAATGTCAATTACAAAAGAAATAATTAACACAATTGAAACAAAACAACGCAAAGGACAAAATATAAAACAACTACAGTAGCTACTTGTTCGCACGGAATAGTAGAACTAGAACGCAACTGACTGACTCACAACTGAAAGTAGTGACAACTGACTGACCGTAGGTAGGAGCAAAACAAAGTTTGAAACATTCAAACTGCAACCAAGGAAACAAATAAATCCAACGATCTGGCAACGCCGCGGCCGGCCGCCACACCACACGCCAACCCAAACCGAGCTCGCAACGTCGCTTTCATCGCTTTGAAGTTTTGAGTACCTAGGTACCTATATACGTAGTTATAGCTTTTACGAAATTTTACTGATCCAACGTGAATGCAAGTTCAAATCCATTATATAACACTAAAAACAATTTTTATTCAAAATATTTTAGCTTTTGTTTAAAATACAGTTTTGTTTATTTTTTGAGTATTTTAAACTCTTTTTTTTAGTTTGTATATATATTTTTTGGCCACATTCAACAAAATGCTTCAAAACGCCTAGTCATAGTTTAAGAGCAAACATTTAGTTGATTGTTTCATTAGGAGCATATATGTTTTGAGTATATAACATGGAAATTCTTATTAAAACTAATAATATTTAAGCTCACGCCACACATTAAGCCTTTAAAAAGAAGTGTGGAAAGTTTGGCAACAGACTAAATCGCCCAGCCGGAATAAAACCAATATAAACTTTTTAAAAACGGTTTATTTAAAGTTGTATATAGAGCTTACTATGAGTAAGATAACTATATAAATGAGCTAGAGCCAAACTTGAGGATATGTGTCTTCAGATTGTTATCATTTAAACCTACCACTTCCTATAGTTTTACCAAGAAATTTATCCGAAAACACCTCGATTTCATAATTTTGCCGTACCCTTCGCCTTAACTGTAGATAAACATTCTAGATTTGTGTGATTTTAACTGATTTTGGACAAAGGTCGCTCGTAATGAAGCAAATAAAAATGTTTCCGTTGATTTTCCAAGTATCTCCTACAAAGCATTATATTTATTTAATCAACCAAAAATAAATTTCTTTCAATATCGGCTTCATTTCGCAAGCAATTTAGTAGATTGAGTCCATTTTCGTCATATTCTTATTTCAGCACATTCTTGTGTGGACACATTTTGTTTCACCCTATCCAATCTTAAAGCAACTGATACATAAACGATTTTTTTATTATCAAAGAATACATATGTACGTATTGATTAAAATACCTTTGACATCCCGACGGAAACAAAATGCGTCTAAACAAAAATGTGACCACCTGCCAATTAAACTGCGAAAACACCGTTATCTAACAACTTCCTTGAGTTTGGTTTGTTTCCGCAGCCATTATCATTAACGAAATCAGAGCGTTAGCCAGCTCCGAACCACAAGTGCGGCGCACCGCTGAACACGAAGCGTCGTAAATTATACGCACTTTACTATCCTTGAGATAGTTTCAAAGTAGAATAGAAAGGAATTACGTTCAATTGCCGATTGAAATTTGGCGGAATAAATCTTCTGTGCAACTGCATAATCATCTTAATGTCAGTAGAATCACGTCTAATGTCAATCTCTATGATCAGAGCCCGGAATTTTCGTAACAATTTTCATGTGTCATAGGGACTTCTCGTTTATCGACTTCCGATCGATACATTATAGAACACAACACAACATATCAATGAAGATTAAAAGTGAAGGTAAACAACAGGCGGTCTTATCGCCAAAGAGCTATCTCTTTTATATACATTTTGAGTGGCTGAAAATGTTAAATAGTTATTTGCAATGAAAAGTGAATAGTTAACAATTCTACATTTAATCAGTTCAGTGTTTTAACATTTATCAATTTCATGTTCAAAATCAGTTTTAGTGCTAACAAGTGTTTCATCATTAGTTTAATTCGCGATAAGACTGCATGTTGTTTACTTCTACTCCTTATCATATTTTAAAAATGTATTCTGTATTTATCGATATACACATGTATATCGGAAGTCGATAAACGAGAAGTCCCTATGACAGCTCAAAAGTGCTACGAAAATTCCGGGCTCTGTCTATGATGTATACAGTTGTCCATCTCAAAGATCTATACTGAGTGTACAGAGCGATGTGGTGAATAATTAAACGATATCGTATTTGGTCTGAAATTTTTGGTCTTGCTCTCTCCGGTACCCCCACCCATAAACGAATTGAGAAAGCAAGCCGAATACGTATTATTATCCACTACATTTGTACTCTGTTTTAAAAGAGTGATACCCTCACACGTGCGCTCAGTTACTAACTCAATTGTTTATAAAAGTATACAATGTGTATCATTGACACAGGTGTCAGGTTATAGAACTTATAGACAACTAAATTTGACTTTGTTCTCTAGAAGACGCTCTTATCTCTAGATTCCTGGTACCATTTAAGATCTATAGTTTCAATGAACCCTTTCCTTTTGGCAGGCATCAACAGCGTGGTGTCCTCTACAGTACGCTACTCCCACGCGAGCTGGTGGGGGGCGCCGGTCACGGAGCTCCATGCCACGCTGTGGGGCTCCTTGCCTGAGATCCTCGCCTCGCCGCATCTTAGCTTCACCAGGTAACATTGGGACTGACCTAACATAGCGTCTAAACTAAGGTCCATATCGTCGTCTTACTTACTTAATTTTGTATCTGCATATTGTTTTTACTGTTGGTAATTTCATTTTCATTCAAACAGGCATAAGTTTACCAACAGCAAAAAAATATGCAGATACGAGTTTGAGTAAGTAAGACGACGATGTTTAATACACTCTTATCACTCGCGTAAGATGATCGTGTCGATACACGACAAGTCATTGTCATCATCCTCACTATGGATAAGTTTACGTGATAAATTACGGTTCTAAATTTATAATAGATTTATACACGACGATTAAAAGGTCTCACCGTGTAGAATAGAATTGCCGAATAGAATACTGCTACTCCATGTCTTCCCGTGGATGTCGTAAAAGGGCGACTCAGGAAATAAAGGCTTGTAGTACTGTTAGGCGATGGGTTTGCAACCTGTCACTAATACACCATTAAAATTCCTGGCCTGATTGTGCAAAATATGGTTGCAGATAAACAAGTCTATTTAGAGGTGTTAGTATCTCTGCAGCTCTGCCTACCCCACTCTGGGAATGAAGGCGTGATGTTATGTATGTGTATCTATGATTGAAAGGTGTTCAAAAACGTATCTTCTCGAGTTGTAATGAAAGTAACTCCCTTCTAATTTTGAACTGGTATAGCTTGAGCTGTTTGAGTCACGTTAAAAGAACGCGGGCCTTGCGCACTCTTGTTTATATTCAATCACTATTCGATTATGAATGCATGCATTCAAGGTCGCGTTTTTTAACATGATAAACTGTTAATGTCTTTCTATTGCTCTTAGAAGGAGCGTGTGGCAATCTTCAGACTTGTTAGGCAATTTGTCCATAAATTTCTAACGATTTCATTACAAGAAATAAAGGAACTGGAACTTTTGGATAATATACTCTATCGTATATAATATACAATACAATACAATACAAAACACTTTATTGTCCACCAAACAATACATTACAAAAAAATTGCACAATTTAGAAGACCCAGGTAAACAACAGGCGGTCATATCGCTGATTCGCGATCTCTTCCAGACAACCTTAGAAGGGATAAGGTGTCAAGTTAAAACAATTTACACAGTAGGTGCTGCAGACTAATTATAAAACTGCAATAATGCACTTGATTTTTTTTTTGCCAAGAACGGCCCTAATAAATCTACTTCCGGTATAAAAGTTGGCAGTAACTGTAGTGTTTTTATTCGCTTATTACTTGTAATTTAAGGCCAATGCGTAACACACTATCTTCGGGGTGATGAAACTGATGAAACTAAATAATGCATTTCAAGTTTGGTATAGTCTTTTCTATTTATTTTGGCCTCACCCGCTTACGAAAAAGAATTCATACTCAAATTTTTCGACCACACCAAAAAAGAAATAGGATAATAAACTTGACATAGGGGGATGGAACCAGGGCTGGGATTCTACACGGTAATAGCGATATCGTACTTGACGTGTTTCTGTATTGTAAACGTTTGGATAGCTCTTATGTCATTTACAATAATGACGACTGAGTCATAAACGATTCTAAAACACGTCAAACGCGATATCGTTATAACGCAGTAGAATAGAGGCCCTGTAATAGACCGATGATGGACACGTAATTTTTATTTTCAAAATATAATGATAATTCATTTGTTTTGCAACAATAAATTAATGACCGTATGATCGAGAGTTAAGTGGCCATTATTGGTGCCTGCTATCACGCACTAGGTTCTTTATTCAGCTCGAGCTCCTCGAAGATGGTAGTTTACAAAACGAAAAACAGTTAAACATGTAATTGCATGCTCTTATCGGGATACAATTTTATAGCTTCCTGCTCGTCATAAGCGTTACCCCTTTCTGTATAATAACATACTTCAAATCTTACTAAAACTCTTGATTGCACAAACAAAAGATAGCAAAGTAAAAAACGAAACAGAAACACAAACAGTATGTACAAAGGCGAACTTATTTTAAGGGATCTCTTCCAGTTAACCTTTGAGCGATTGAGAGAGAAATAAAATAGCGGATGGCTAAACGTACAACAATTAAATAGACAGAAGATAAAGACAAAAATAGCATTCAAATACGTAAAAACATAAACATGTAATAAATAGGATAAATAAACAAATACATACTAGTATAATTCTAATTAAATACATTACTAAATAAATATAATATAAGTGTCAAAAGAAGAAAAGACATACAGTCATAAGCAGAGATAGAAGTTTTTGTAGCACGAATAAAATGACTATGAGATATGAACATGCAATTTCCATACACCGTAACTCAAAACTTAAAAGTGGCATAAGCATAACGATAAAAATAAATGATTATCTATTTATAATCATTTTAAGTTTGAGTCTTTACCATGCATTTTTCGAAAACTGAGTAGGTATTATATTAGAGTGTACAATTATGCTACACAATGTCATACAGTTTACCTGTATATGCCTTTGTTGCAAGGCACTCTTGGTTTTAGTTTATTTTGTATGGAAATATATTTAATCCGGTGAACGTTAACTATCTACTATGATACTTCATAAAAAGTATTTGAAACAGTTATCGATAAATTTAATATCGGTAGGAAGTCCCTAGTCAATTGACGTTTTTGCCACAAAAACTTCTATGTCTGGTCATAAGTCATAAATCAAGAACTCTTGTTCCTGAAGAGTGTAGGCTGAGGAAGTACTGGCTTGACATGTCTCCTAAGGCCCAAGGTCAGTACTTACTAACTTTGTCATTCAGACCCAGCTCCTTCGACAGTTGTGTAGTCATAGCGTACCACGGTCCTACCAGTAGGACTTACTAGAAATCCTACTGGTAAGACCGTGGTACGCTATGATTACACAAGCACAATAACTTAAAAACAAGTTTCTTAAGTACAATACAATACAATACAAATACTCTTTATTGAACACCAAAAATAAAAAAATAAAAACAGAACATGGTACAGTACATTTAAATCATAGGTATACAACAGGCGGTCTTACCGCTAAATAGCTATCTCTTCCAGACAACCTTGTAAGAGAAATAACTGAGGACACAAATTCATGGCAGGCGGTGTAAACTAATTCGTTTAGAACTCAAAGTAAATAACTGCAAGAAACAATTAAATTATTTCAATTTTGAAATTAGAACTATTTATAAATAGACTAAATATAAATACATAAAGTAAATAATTTAATAAATATATACTAAATACATATAATTATACATCTATATAATATATACATACATACATCCTCCAAAACAGCCAAACAATGACAACAGACGAAGCATGAGATAGAACAAAGAAAAAAGTAAAGGTGATAATAGAAAAACTACGGAAGTGATAGAAAATGATCCTTTAGCTTGCTTTTAAAAATGGCAACAAACTTAGCACGTCGTACCTCCACAGGCAAAGCATTCCATAACCTTATCGCCTTGATGGTAAAAGAATTTGTGTAAAATTTAGAGGAAGAAAAAGGAACTGACAGGAGAGGGTTTTGGGACGCTCTAATAGATTAATAGATTAAGTACTTGGGTCTGAATGAGTTTAAAACAATAGTTCTACTGGTAGGACTACGGGCCGTAGTGACTACATGCTGAATTTTTCGTTGGGCCCTAGGAGGCTAGTTTTAAGTTAAGCAACGGATTGAGATTGCTTAATATTAGTGATGATCTTTATAAAAACCGGTTGGTCTAAATTTGTATAGCCTTAGCGCCTTTTTGACGTGCATTGTAGCATTAATTAATTATAAAGTACGTGTCTCGTTATCGTCGTATTCTTTTTTTATTAGCTTAGTGATTGTTTTAGTCGCTTCTATTCTTTTTTTTTTTATGTTAAGGAGAAGGCACACGAGCACTCAGGCCACCTGATTGTAAGTGGAACCTGAGACCCATAGACATTTGAATTCTCAAGATTATAATATTTATAATCCTAAGACCTTAAATGCGCTGCCAACCCTGAGGACTAAGATGGAATGCCTCTATGCTAGTAATTTCACCGGTTGTCTTATCCCCACACCGGAACACAACAATGCGAACACTGTTGCTTGGCAGATGGTTAATTGATAAGATGGTGGTAGCGATCCGGACGGACCCTGCACAGGGTCCTACCACCACTAAACTATGACTCTTGCTAAATCCAAATGTATAGTTTCCAAAAAAAAACAGCATAAAATGGTAAAAATTAAAAACAATAGTGAACAAATGAATGATTTTGATTAGTTAAAGAATGTGGTTAACCGATAGTTCGCCTTTTGTATGCTGAGTGCTGTTTTTTTATGCAAATAGTCAAACAGAAGAAGTTGATAGCAATGACTTATATAGAAATACTTTTTCAACAGAATCACGAAACACGCGAACTATACTATTAAAACTAATGCAAGACACCGACACTAGTCTTCTACCAAGGCCAAAATATATATGAAATAACCTACCCGAGAGCTGTTTCTGGGCGAGATGATTGTGCGATCTCCTAGGCCTGATTTTTACAGATCGTGCATCAACCTCGGAGGCTGGCTACAACCCACACGCCTCCCACGAGCTTCCTTACAGCTTTTGATCATTTTACTTGAACTACATTATATTATAATAGGGTTTTTAATAGCATCATTTTGCATTTTCATTGATCGTGTTTAAGTTATATTTCTGTTATACTAAAGACATCAAAGCGTCAGAACTTTACGAAATATATTTAGTACTTACCAAAGAGGGAAAAAAACAATGGTTCATTTTAAAGAAACAACTGGTCAAGCGCGAGTCGAACTTGCACACGAAGGGTTCCGTACCTCGCCGAAACAAACACGTTTCTTGTATGGATGGACGGATGGACAGCGGAGGCACAGTGAAAACATTTAAAACCGGGCAAGAGCATGTCGGAGCATGCTCAGTGTAGGATTCCTAAGCCATTAAGTACTACAAACATAAAATCAACAAGTAATAACTAATTTTCTATTTAAAGTCAATTGATGCCGTCTTAGATGATTTTAGTAGTATACACACTTAAATCACCTGTATCTCAAGAACCAATGATGTCTACTTAGTCGTGATAGTTTCCTTTAAAACTCTTAATTATTTTTTTTATTCAATTTTTTTTCAGATTTTTAGTATTTGTAGAACTGGAAGACGCCCGCGACTTAGTACGCGTACGAGTAGAATTAGTTTTCCGCTACTTCCTCTATGTGTATGTAGACGACACTATTAAGTCACTCTATCATCGACTACATACATACATACATAACATCACGCCTTCATGCCCAGAGTGGGGTAGGCAGAGCTACAGAAACACCAACAACTCTAAAAAGACTTCTAGTGTAGTGTATATTATGTCAAATAGGTACCTTGTTTATCGCTATTCGCTCGGCAACTGTTAAATTTTCCGGGATATAAAGTATCCTATGTCCTTCCCCGGGCGGGACCTACTCGTAAGTTATCTCTCTACTCGTCAGTAGTTCCTGAGATTAGCGAGTTCAAGCAAACAAACAAACAAACTCTTCAGCTTTATATTAGTATTGATAATAACAAAAGTATTTTATATAATAAAGAGTTAATAAACATAGATTTATTGAAAATTCATTGCACAATAAACAAAGTAGGTATAAATGGCGGTCTTAATGTCTTAAGGCAATCTCTAACAGTCAACCAATGGGCCAAAAGGAACAAGTTAAGGTTGGTGCTGAGAAGAATACACTAAAAATAAAAAAAAAATACGCAATCCAACTTATAATTAACACTAAAACAAATCTTAATCTTGGTTTTTATATTATGAAAATTGGAATGCACCTTAACCCCCTTACTTATAAACCTGGAATAAGCTTGGAATAGTTTATGCCATGCTTTGTCACTTTCTGTCAGTTGCAAATGTCACAATTACAGATAAGGACAAAGCATGGCATAAACTATTCCAAGCTTATTCCACGTTCATAAGTAAGGGGGTAAATGTTTGTTTCTTAACATAAATACAGGCTTTAATGAAGACAGACCGCTACAAATACTCGCTTATCCCTTCAAGGGATTCGTTAACCTTAAGAAACTGACAAACAAATCCAAGATTGTGATCTCGAAAGTCATTTCTTAATATTTGACAGCAAATAGACTAACTGTTGGCAACCGTTGGACTGCCGAAGTGCTTAGGTCACGGCCTCTTGGTGATTGCGGGACAATTATGAGACATGGACGATTTGCGTGAGTTTTATGCAAAAAAGGCGCTATATTACACTGCAGTGTCGATTAAATTAGTGATTGCGGGACAATTATGAGACATGGACGATTTGCGTGAGTTTTATGCAAAAAAGGCGCTATATTACACTGCAGTGTCGATTAAATTAGTTCGATAACGTTTTTTTATGACTTTGTGAAGGCGAACGAGCACACAGGCCACCTGGGGTGATTCTCTCAACACAGCGCTGCGTCGATCTTAAAGGTGAAGTTTTATCCGGCAAGTTTAAGAATTCCCGTCGGAGCGTACAAAACACATTTTAGCGCGTACCTTCTCAATTAGGCAGCAGGCAGGTTAGGCGTGTTCAGTGCCGTATAAAGCTGCCTAATTGAGAAGGTACGCGCTAAAATGTGACGAGTTCTTAAACTTGCCAGATAAAACTTCACCATTAAGATCGACGCAGCGCTGTGTTGAGAGAATCACCCCCTGATGGTAAGTGGGATCTGTGACCCTTTCTCAAAACTATAATGTAATCCTAAGACCGCAAATGCGTTGCTTACATATCGTCCCTTTACGTTCCCTCTTATCTGATCAAATAGTTTGATAGAAAAGTAGTCTTTATTCTTCTTGGAACACGAGTGCTTTTTCTACTAATCAATTAGATACGATACGAGGTTGACATAGTAAAGGGACGATATATAATGCTCCATGCATACATACCTTTACGCATGTCTTCCAATACACCAGGTGCATCCATCCAAACATACATCGTTTGACTTCTACATTCATCAACTTCTTGTTATATGCTACATAACATATTAAATCTCAGATGCTAACCTAGCCTACGTTCATAAACCGTTTAATTAAACCTTGCCTTAGCTATTTCAACCGACCTTATTACTATGCTCTTAGTTTCTTACTCCTAAAGGTAAGAGGAATGTGTGTCGGTCGCCTAATTCAGGCTCCAGCGATAGGCAGCACGATCGCGCGAGGTCAGCGCTAAGGCCTCTCGTGCCGACCGATATTATAGGAATGCTATTGAAAGAGGGCAGCACCTAAACCGAGTGAAGTGGCATCTGATGTTAACGGAACTGTTGGACTTTGAAGATCTATTGCGGAGGGTTTTGAGTTAACCTGTGCATTCCGTTCCGTATGATACAAATGAGACCATTTATCTTTTAAGTTATCTCTACTAATATTATAAATGTGAAAGTAACTCTGTCTGTCTGTTTGTTACGCTTTCACTGATAAACCGCTGGACCGAGTCCCTGGGAAGGCCGTAGGGTACTTTTTATCCCGAAAAATTTGACGATTCCAGAGGAAATAGCGATAAAAGACTTCTACGCGGATGGAGTCGTGGTTATAAATGTAAATATTTTGTGTTGTGAGGATTTATTATAGAAACTCATGATTTAAAGTATGGAATCCCTTATCAATCAATTTAAAATGATTATGTTCACGAAATTAATTCTATAACAAGGGTCATGCGGGAAATGCCGTAGTAATTGCAGTCTATGTTATAAATAGTGATCGAATACTTCAAATGTTGTAAAATAATAAATATATTGTAGTGATTGTTTGTTTACATAGTGAATGACATTCGTTTAATATGACTTTGAAATCATCACGGATAATAAAAAAGTCTTTCCAAATACATCCGTAATTTTTTCGTTGTACTCGTACATAGGCGAGGTAACTTAATTTATTATAAATAACAATAACACTTTCAATCATGAAATGCTTTACGTTAGAGTCCGTTAGACTCCTTTAAAATTCTAGTCCGAAGGATGAAAAAACGAGCAGTTTCTTATGGAACGAGATCTTATCCGCTAATTCTAGTATTCTCTAGCATTCACGGTTATTGTTTGAGATCAGCTGTATAATAATCAGGTTTTTTAATCGTCTCTATTTCCTTATTTAATTGCCATTTTAATGTAAACGTCACAGTTAGGAAGTCGATTTTATCACTACGCCAAGGTGATATTTTTTGCGTATCGGTTCAATTTCAGTGAACACTAGCGTAAGTCAATATCGGAGAATACCTACAGGATCGGGAAAATTCACTGGTGGACGATTAGGTGTTTTGTTATGAAATGTATATTTTTTTGTTGTGCATATCGAGTATGAAAGGATTAGATATAACAGATTTTTTTGAACAATCGAAAGCATTACTATCTATGCAGCACTCGAAATAAATATGTATACACATGTACCTTATTTCTAGTCTCAATTTGAGATTTGAGATTGAGTCAAGTTGATTCAGGTTTTATAGCAACGCGCGTAAATTGAAATTTTTATCGTCTTTGTTCCATTAAATCAAATCAATGGTATCGCTGAATTAAAGTTTAGCCATAAACTTCTGGTTGGGGTTGCGTCGTAAATCTGAAACCTATTAGCTAAAAAAAGCTTAGTTCTTGGAAACAAACTGTGGGGATACCAACGAGAAATTACTTTGGGGATTTTAAAATAATTTCGTGGGTTATTTAGGTCATTCTAAGTTTACAGACCTGCAGAATTGAATGGCCAATTGGCAGATTTTTATATGTGTTTTTATCAAGTGATGCGTATTTTATGTTTCGGTTTTGATTTGACCTTCACCAGTTTCATAGAGAAATTTACAGAATACATCAACGTTGCAAAATATTTAATCTATAAATATATAAATGAAACCCTATTTCCCTTAATCTTGCTTTTTCTGTGTTTGTTAATGTCAAGAGAAGGTTCTTAAAATGAAAGAAATAAATGGGAAAGTAATAATATAAATAATAATAATCACAGGACAATGTCACACAAATTGACCTAGTCCCAAACTAAGCTCTAGGCTTGTACTATGGGTACTAGACAACGATAAACATACTTAGATAGAGAAATAAATACTTAAATACATAGAAAACATCCAAGAACAAATACTCGTGCTCATCACACAAATATCTGCCCAGGACCCCTAGCTTCGAAGGCAGGGTCACTCCCAACTAGGCTAGCGTGTCGTCAAAAGTTGCGCGAAACATTTGAAAATTGTTAATAATTTTTTAATTAGATTTAATCAACAAAGCACAAATAAAAAAATAATAATTACAAGAAATTCAAGTACAAAAAGTTCATCCAAAACAAGCTTCGTCAAATATATACCAAAAATCATAAGCAACATGCTTCGTCAAGAGTTTACAATAGTTAATCAGCAACATGCTTCGTCAGTAAAACTATAACTATTCCCCAGCTCGGGTAGCACCTGGCTCAAAAGTTCCAAATATACTGGCAGCATTGCCACGCTGTATTGCTAACGAAATTTGTTGAACCAGATACGAACCGGACCGAGGATTACAGCCCCTATCCCTCACTCGCTGTCCCAAAGCCTTAATAAATGTCTTAGCCAAAATGTTCTTAAATGTCTTGTGTTTTTCGCTGTCTTGCTGTTTTTTTAATTAATGTCATATGAAAAAATGTGTCTCTCATTCAGGTCAGATCAGTATTCCTTTTTCTGAGCAATACCAAGCCTAAAATTCACGATTTTTAACAGGTTAATGATCTCTTTGAGTAAAAATGACGATAACAATTTTATGATTTGCCCAAAGGTCAACTGGTAGAGAATACCATTAGGCATTAAGTTCACCTTTTGTATTCAAATTTTGTACTTCTGTGCAATAAAGATTAAATAAATAAATAACTCAAACTCCGTTAAACATTGTATATTTGTAAATTGAAAAGACACAACTGCAGCATCAATCTCTTAAAGGTTGCCGGTAGTGCAACAAATTTAAATTAAATTCTCATTTATTATTTACTGACCGTGGTTGCATTAAAAAGAACACGGACTAAAAATACAGTAATACGAGTATCTATAGCTTACATCTGATGACTCCTTAATCATACAAAGTTAGTTCGTTGGCCAAAGCATTGATAATTTTTCAAGCGGCTGCACCTTTATGACGGGTTGTTATTTTATATGTACATACACACATAACATCACGCCTTCATTCCCAGAGTGGGGTAGGCAGAGCTACAGAAATACCTACAACTCTAAAAAGACTTGTTGATAATTCTGTAACCACATTTTGCACAATCAGGCTAAGATATTTACCTACCAGTGTATAAGTGACAGGTTGCAAGCCCAGCGCCTGACAGTACTACAAGCCCTTATTCCCTTAGTCGCCACATACGACATTATTTTATCTGTTGAATTGTATATATCGGCATTTAACGACCATATGTCACCTGATACTAAACGATATTTTCATCTGATAACATACATTTGGTAAGCTTGTATAAAATGTATATTATGCGTGTACAATATGACTTTTGGTAATAAGGTTGCATTTGCTACAGAAATTTTGTCTGAGTTACTGCCATTTGTGCTAACAGGGCAGAGTAGCCAAAAAGAGTCATGGCCTCCGAGAAGAGAAGGTCCAGCGCAACCTTTCACCAATCATTGACTATAAGCCTGCTAGACATAAGCATGCCCAAAGATCATAGTCGATCTGCTGTTCTCTGCTATATAATAAACAGATCGGTCCACCTTGTGGGAGGCCTGCCAACTGTGATAAATAAATATCTAGGTCGGCCGACCGAACCCACACCACAATTGGCAACCTAATACCATTCATACTAATTCATCTGATGTGAGTAGCAAAAGTTTATTGCTTAACGCAACCGCTTCTTGTCCATCGTAGTAGTAGATTGGATCTAGGGGCTTGAAAGAGGGAGGGAAACGGCTAAACACGGCAGTCTAGCTCTAGACTAGGACAGAAAAATAGATACACAAGCGGACGAAGACGCGCGCAAAGGCTATGTAAAACAAGTTCGTTCTGTTTGAAGCGATGTAAATCTTTAATAATTTTACGATGCATGCAATTATTAAAGGCTTTTTAGTTATTTAAATGCTTCAAAAGTCTTGAACAAACCCGGCCGCCCTTGGTAGGTGTTGCTTTGTTTTGGCCGGGTCGTTCAACCCAGCATGAATCACTGCCTGCGCGTGCGCTTGTCATGTAAATTGACACGTGTTAAAAAAACGGTGACAAGTAAATAGTAGTGGGTTAGTGTGACAAATGTTCGCGTTTACATTAGAATTGAACATAGCAGTTAGAAGGTGCGAGGGGGAAATCCACCGTTAGAATTTGCTGCGCTATGTACAGTCGAACTCATAAATAGATGAACATTTAGTACCTTGTCACAATAAGGTATAAAAGTGAGAGCAGTTTGAATTTAGTATATCAATAGCTGTGACAAGGTACTGACATGTACACCTACTTATGATTTCGACCGTCCAGTGATGCACCTTTTATGTACCTCGCACGGTTTTGTTTTAAGCCTCAGTTTCGTTTAGCAATAGCCTGCATACCTGTAGCAATCCATTGACGAGTTGTTACACAATGCAATGCAATGTATCATAAAAAATATAGACATACATACACATACATAACATCACGCCTTTATTCCCAGAGTGGGGTAGGCAGAGCAACAGAATACCAACAACTCTAAACTTGTTGATAACTCTGTAACCACATTTTGCATAGTCAGGCTAAGATGTTTACTAGTGTATTAGTGACAGGTTGCAAGCCCGTCGCCTAACAGTACTACAAGCCTTTATTCCTTTAGTCGCCTCTGACGACATCCACGGGAAGACATGGAGTGGCACTATTCTAACCCGGCAACCACACGGTAAAAAATATAGAATCAATGAAAATATATGAAAAAGCCTTACAAGATTATGCTACTACTTAATAGTTTTGAATAACATCAGATTAACTTGCCTATTTGTATGTAAATAGTTTGTTCGTAGCATGTGATTTTTATTAAATAAATGAATATGAAAAGCATTCGGTCTTAGGACCTTGTGCAGGGTCCGTCCGGATCGCTACCACCGTCGTACCCTTTAACCTACCGCCAAGCAGCAGTGTTGGCATTATTGTGTTCCAGTGTGGGGATAAGACAACTGGTGAAATTAATAGCATAGAGGCATTTCATCTTGGTCCTCAGAGTTGGCAATGTAGTGTTTGGTCTTACCTAGGACCTAGGGGTATCGATATAGAGCGTTCGCATTAGGCGGTATAGTCGAACGAGAGCATCGCTACAGCAGCAGTTCCTTCGCATTACTGCGGTTGCAGCACGGAATAAGTAAGGTACAGAAGTTGCTATTCCTTGCAGAACAGCTGTTTAGGCATTAGAAACGTGCCTACTCTATGCCTCTCTAACTATCGTATAACTTGTATTCATTCGCACGCGGCACGCGTAGTGCTAGGGTTGTCACACGCCTAGAATACATCAATGAGGGCAAACATTCTTTTAGCTCACCAGATGTTTTAGCATACTTGCGGCGGTCGTCTCGACGTGTTTTTAACTGCCTTAAAAAAAAGAGGTTCTCAATTCGTGGGATTATTTTTTTATGTATTTTCCCGATTACTTAAAGACGACTGGACTGATTTGATAAAATCTTTTGCGTATACTTTCCACTTGGTCCCACTGTCAACACGTCAAGATACAGTTCACAGTTTGTAAGCAAAGTAAAAAAAATATTATTTACGTCCTGTTATTTATTCAAACAACCATTTGAGGAACAATTGATGTAACTGCTTTTCGGAGTGCGTTTCATCTTTGCTCGGTCTCTGATAAAATATTGACAATAAAATCAATGTATTAGACCGAGCGTTCAAGACAGCTGATCGTGGCGCACACGTGCTCGCTCGCTCGGTGCCGGCCCCGGACTAATATCTACTCTCAGAGTTGCCGAGCGGGAAGGTTAATCAGGCGGCTTGCCCCGCCCAGTGCAACCCCTCTGGTTGCAGTGCCACTTAGTAGTAAGGCTTCTTCGCGAAGCGCGACAGCTGCGTGACGTTGGTTTTCTAGTCTATGCAGTGCGACTATACCGCGCTTGTTAGTCGCACGTCTAAGCCTGATGTGAAAGCGCTCTATGAGCGACGACTGGCCTTTATTTTAATAAGATAAGGAGAAGGCACACGAGCACTCAGGCCATCTGATGGTAAGTGGAACCTGAGACCCATAGATCCTAAGACCTCAAATGCGTTGCCAACCCTGAGGACTAAATTGGAATGCCTCTATGATAGTAATTTCACCGGTTGTCCTATCCCCACACCGGAACACAACAATGCGAACACTAGAATAGCACCCATGGAGCTATGCGACAAAGATGTGACTATACCTAAAGACATAAATACATAACATAACGCCTTCATTCCCAGAGGTAGGCAGACCTTCAGAAATACCAACAACTCTAAAAATAATGTTTATATTTTTTCCTGTAACCACATTTTGCACAATCAGGCCAAGAAGTTTATTAGTGTATTAGTGACAGGTTACAAACCGATCGCCTAACAGTACTACACAACGTCCACGACATCCACAGGAAGAATGGCTCAATATTTCTAGACTAGCATAGAATCGGTATTATAATACTCCTTTCAATAGGGCTAAGGAGGTCAGATGGCAGTTGCCCCATTGAAATAACCGGACAAGCTAGGGATATGCAAATGTCTACCTTCGTGAAGTAATCGGGTTATGGCAAGCGATAGGGACAAATGCAGGGGCACTGCTCGAAACACAAAGCTCTGTCCCTGTCTCTCGATGGCGTAATAACTATAGTGTGATGGGGATAGAGCTTTCGAAGTTTAGTGTTCAGTACTTCCGAGTAACCCAACAGGTTGCCGTAATACATAGGTACATACATAACATCACGCCTTCATTCCCAGAGTAGGCAGAGCTACAGAAATACCAACAACTCTAAAAGACTTGTTTATAATTCTGTAACCACATTTTGCACAATCAGGCCAAGAAGTTTACTAGTATATTAGTGACAAGTTTCAAGCCCATCGCGATATCCACGGGAAGACATGGAGTGGCGGTATTCTGACCCGGCAACCACACGGGCTGCCGTAACAGTATAAACATTTTAAACTTAATGTGGTTTCTAATAGAGTGCATTTCATCGGACGCTATTTTCTGCTGAAACCATAATGTTTTCACGGTATCTTAAACATTAATTACGTAGGTTAGGTTATTTGTTTAAGATATCCTGAAAACATTACGGTTTCAGCAGCAAATAGCGTTCGATGAAATGATAAATTCGATGAAAGGCGTTTCGATAAAATAGACACCCAAGTTACTCGCTTCGCTTCGGTTTGTTGGAGTTTTCTGTAACATACGTACATAAACCAGAAATTATTATACATAAAACCTTCCGTGAAAGTTCATTTAACTGTTGGTGAAATCAGCATCACATTCCGTTGCGTGGTTTACAAGGAGTTAGCGGATGTAGGCAGATAGACGCGGAATGCGGGCTTTGTTTTATACCATGTAATAAAGATAAACTATTAATTTGTAATAAATAATACTAGCGTGGTCTAGCCTTCGGAGCTTCGTTTGGTACTCTTATAGTTATAAAGGCGGTCCGTTCCGACATACGGCAACCACGTTTAAGTTATCGACCCACTGGCCGCGCTAAAACCGGTTACAAGGAATTGGATAGAGTGAGTCCTTCCTTCGAAGTTGGTTTTATATTTATTGCGTACCAATTTTAAGATAACAAGACTAAAGAGTTAAAGCGAGGGAAGTCTAACAGTGTATTTATTTCAACTGCACCAATGTTTTTTTTTAAATATTAGGGTGGCCCTATTAAGTAGTTGCACACTTTAATGCTTTATCAGTTTAACGTCGTGCTTGAACTGCCCTTCCAATCTGTCAAACTGTGCAATGTGTGCATAGGATGACTGTACTACATTAAATTTTTCTAATCCGCACGGGAACAGGCTCAGTGGGACGTGCAGTCACCATCAAATAATTGGATTATACAAGCCGCTCACAAATATCTAATCATAACACTGGAGTTTAAATATTTATGAATATCCTGAAATATTTACAGTTTCGGAAAATAAACAGTTTGGTCAAATGATATGTTTGAGAAATGAATCAGTTTGGCAAAAACTTTTTGACGAAGCGAAAGGCCGATCCAACTTCTTTATCCTTTAACACTTAAAGCGCGTTGAGTTCCGTCCTAACCATAGTTGTTATTTTCAGAAACAACCCTCACGACGAGCGGTCGCTCCGGCTGAGCCGCGCGGAGCCCCTAGAGTTGGGCCCGCCGCCGCGCGCCTGCTACCCGCTCGTGGTCATACTGGCGCGCGAGCCACGCGACACGCGGGAGCTGCGACCCGACGACACGGTACAATGATCCTCATACGATAACCACGCATGTCAGGGCCCGTATGAAACCGTGGATAAAACATCCGTCACTCTCGCACTTAAATAGGTCAGAAAGTGACAAGTGTGTTAGCAGCCACGTTTATCCATATCGGTAAACACGAACATTATAGACCTGCAGCATTAGACAACGCAACTGAATCTGACAGTATCTGACAATATGGCGGTATCTCAGGCAAAACTCCTGTAGCAAAATCAACCTTATCACTAATGAGAGAGGCTTGAATCTGCTTTGGCTGTTGATTTTGAGATACAGCCTTTTGGCATATAAGGGCACCGTTGATCTATATACATCCCCTGCCTGCACGGAGGCAGATCTCCCTGTTGGCCTCTTTTCCTACATTGCTGACCTCGACATGATAGTCTTGCTAATCACGTTGCGACGGTCTTTAAACACGTTCTGCTTTACGACCAACCCATTCACAATAGAATAGAACTTGTCGCATGCCACCGAAGTTCGCGAGGCGGTCTGTGGGTATCATTGTCACATCCAGACCGACGCTATGTGGTTCACCCTCTATAAGTATATAGAGGGTGAACCACACTTCTTCCATTGGATTTTAAAGATTTTTTTCCAAAAATTAAGCTCGGGATAATCTTAATCTTTATTTTAACTTTCGAGGAAGATAGAAAAACAAATATATTTATCAGTTATTAAAAATAAAGGGCCGCGTTCGCGCCCTATTGTTGTATTATCACCATATTGTATGCTCTTCCAAGACAGCGGCTTAGTTATTACGCAGTATTTCGATTAGTAATCGGCATAAGGATCGTAACTGTTCGTTCCCTTTAACCTTTTCAATGCTATGTCAAATACAAAACCAGAGCGAATGTCAACTTTGCCTTATACACACTTAGGTCTATTTTGCGCTGTCAACCATGACGGATATATCCGTCAATGGCGTTGAGGAGGTTAAAGAATGCGCAACATCTATAACAGCTTCCTGGGGGCTCCAAGAAACTGGTAAGAGGTAGGGGACTACAGAGCTTTTGGCTTTAAACTTTATAAAAATCACAGCCATAGAGAACTTACGTAAATATCTGGGTATTTCTCAATATCGTTCTAACAGCCATTCACATCCATGGCCACATTTACCTATGACGGTTCTCTGAAGAAAAACTATACAAATTTGATAATGATATTCGACTCTACAGGCAAGCCGTCAATAATGCGACCACGGTAGTGGCGAGTGGTAAATCACTCGTGAGAATTGCCCATCTGTGGGCCGAGCATTCTGCCACGGGACTTAGTGTCAAATGACGTCAAACGGGATCTAGTGTCAAATCTAATATATAAAATTCTCGTGTCACAGTGTTAGTTACCATACTCCTCCGAAACGGCTCGACCGATTTTTATGAAATTTTATAGGTCATATTCAGTAGGTCTGAGAATCGGCTACTATCTATTTTTCAAACCCCTAAGTGACATGAAAGAAAAAAAAATTGCAGCGGGCGAAGCCGCTGGCGGATCGCTAGTATTATTATGAAATTATTAAAATGACAGCCACCCGGGGATTAAGTTGCTTAGTAATAAAAGGACTCAAATCACACAAAACACACTTTTATTTTAAACCTTAGTTCTTTCAACTTACGTTGGAATACGGAATAGACGAATTAGAGTCCCGACCCCATGTCAAAAATTGTCTCGTGGCAGCGTGCTCGGCCCACTGGGGGTCTGATAATGTGTTAAGAGTGTGTTTCCTTAATTCCAGGTAGCGCTAGTGAGCGTGATCCACATTAGGGATGACCAGTGTCCGCTGCCGAGCGGCATCCTCGCGCAGTACCTGAAGCAGGCCAACGGGCATCTCTCCTGCCTCAAGGTATACATTGACGATCCCGTTACCACAGTCGATCTCAGTCTGTACGTTTCTGCTGTAATCTATGAGGGTCGTGGATGGAGGCCAGGAGCAGACGATGCTTAGGTCAAAGATACGCTAGTTTATACACGTTAGGTTGCGCTGAGACCAGCAAAATGCGTTTTTGTAGCAGTTATCTATTGTGTTACTATACAACACTGGACCCTTACCTGAGTCACAGTAACGATACTCGCTAGAGATTCTAATGATCTGTCCCTTTCAACCTACTACAATACTGTGTGGGACAGAGCATTCGACTCGCTAGCGAGTACGGTAATTGCAACTCATGGTAAGGGTTTTGAAAGTGGCCAATTGCCATACTACACCTCCCTCGAAAGTTCTCTTCACTGCACCTTGTTGCAGAAACGTAAAAAGAGTCGAAAACAAAGTCGCTTCCCGCTGTCTGTCCCTATGTATGCTTAGATCTTTAAAAATAGGCAACGGCTTTGATGCGGTTTTTTTAATAGCTAGTGATTCAAGAGGAAGGTTTATATGTATAATACTTTAACTCGGAGCGAAGCGAGGACGGGTCGCTAGTAGGTAATATGACAAAGTCGGTAGTGTTCCGTTATCTGGATCTCCATAATCGTAACGCCTGTGTGTCTGTTCTTTAGATGTATTAAACTTGATCATACTTCCTTGAGACTGTTCAACGTGGAAACATGATTAGAAACAGAATCCTCCGTAGTATTATTTTACAAACATCTGTTTTGAATGTTTCTTTATCTTTAAGGATAATTTTCAATTAAATAGTTGAGTACCTACAACTTCTTAATCCTGGTGAATCATTATTTTTGTGAATTAAAGTGAACAGCAATTATTTTAATTTGACGCCGCAATCACGGCGCACAAGCTATGCCCACGTGACGTTCTTCACGCAGAAGCAAGTCATTCCTTTTGATTGCTTCTGAGCATGTTTGAGACATGTGTGGTGTTGCAGCAACTGTACGTGACGGGCGAGCAGTGTGACGAGGCGGAGAGCTACGCGGGCGACTCGGCGCTGTGCTGCGTGTGCGCCTCCGCGCCGCTGTCGCGCGCGCTGCTGCCCTGCCGCCACGCCTGCCTGTGCGCGCACTGCCTGCGTGAGTACACAACACACGGTCACATTACACGGTGACAGTACGCAGTACACGGTCACAGTACACACATTACCAGTAATCGGAATAGGTAGTGCAATTTCGCGAGACTTCGGTGCGTAAGTTTAGTATGGATATAGCTTGTAACCCCGGGATTACATTTGCAAAGTGTTAAAGTTTGTGTTTAATTCAGAAATGGTATTAAAATATGATTTAATCGATTATTTTGCTTGCATAGAATATCGCATTGACGAAATATGTAGACACTTGCAATGACAAAAAGTAAAAAAGTATTTACAATAACATTTCTTTTAGATTTTTCGCATGTTCCCATTTAACTTCAAATAAGGTCATGTCAAGAAAATATTCTGTGAAATAATACGAGTCCCGGAATCTGGGGTCTTATCCATATTAAGTATAATGTTTAAGGTCATTCACCCGAAATTGCACTACCTATTCCGATCACTGCACATTACACGGGCACGTACACTGTACACGGTCATAGTACACAGTACACGGTCGCAGTACACAGTACACGGTCACAGTACACAGTACACGGTCACAGTACACAGTACACGGTCACAGTACACAGTACACGGTCACAGTACACAGTACACGGTACACGGTCACAGTACACAGTACACGGTCACAGTACACAGTACACGGTCACAGTACACGCGTCACAGACCTTCACTGATAACCCAGTCATGATGAGGGTAACTCCACGATAATGTCACGAAAGCTACTATTTCAATCCTTTTTTTTTACTTTTAATAATAATATTTTTCTAGATATAAAAAACACGTAAACCAAGCAGAATGCTAGATATTGGTAGCTTACGTTACTCTCTGCCTTGGAATTGCCCATAAATCGTTTCAACTCTACCTCATTGTGTCACAATGAAATTAAGATACCGCGTGTTCCGGTGAGGGGGTAAGACAACCTGTGAAATTACTAGCATAGAGGCTCTCCGTCGTAGTCCTCAGGGTTGGTGCATTTGAGGTGTTAGGATTGCAGTCTTGAGAATTTAAATATCGATGGTGTCAGATTCCACTTACCATCGGATGGCCTGAGTCCTTCCCCGTTCCTTCCTGGCTCCTTCTTCTTGCTATAAAAAAATAGGATATGAAGCGATACCTAAAAATGTAATTAAAGAAATTCGGAGGATAATCTCACACAAATTGATCTAGTCCTGAACTAAGCTCTAGGCATGTACAATGGGAAGTTTTTTTTTTAAAGGAAAACATAGAAATCAGAAATAAGGTTGGAAACTAGAGAAAACGGCTAGGGTAGCGCAGTAAAAAGGCAACGATAAACATGTGAGCAAACTCACTTAAAACTATACTAATGTAACAGACAATGTAAAACCCGAAATCAACCCGGGGCCGCTAGCTTCGTAGGCAGGGTCACTACCAACTAGGCCAACCGCGTTGTCTAACAATGTTTTCTTGTTGTTATCCTATAGCGTGAATGCTTTCCATGACCTCCTAAGGGCCCTAAGGCTTACAACGTAATTTGCTAATGGAATATTAGGACATAGGCTACTTTTATCCCTGAAAATTTGACAGTTCCCGTGGGAATACCGATTAACGTCGAGTCGCGGGTAAAAGCTGGTGACAGTATAAAAAATATTCCTATCTTACCGAGGCGAAATTACCGTAAGTCACAAATTTAAGGAAAATGAACTATCCACTCCTTACCTGCTAATGATGATGCAACATGCAATTTTAAATGTCGTACCGACCGACCGCAGACGAAACATTTGTTGTAAACAAATAGCTAGTTTCAAAATCCCGACCTTTTTACATACATACATGTCATCACATCACGCCCTCATTCCCAGAGTGGGGTAGGTAGAGCTACCTACCAACAACTCTAAAAAGACTTGTTTATAATTTCATAACCATATTTTGCACAATCAGGCCAAGAAGTTTACTAGTGTATTAGTGACAGGTTGCAAGCCCCTCGCCTAACAGTACTACAAGCCTTTATTCCCTCAGTCGCCTCTTACGACATCCACGAGAAGACATGGAGTGGCACTATTCTAACCCGGCGACCTCACGGCGGCGACTTTTTAATATTATTTTTATCTATATCGTACTTTATTCATTGGATTTGGGCCAACCGTTCAGGCCCTACGAAGAAGAAGAAGAAGAAATACATTTATTAACCAACCATAAGACACACATACGTATAAAAAAGACAAGTGTGTTCTCACGGCAGTGAAACGGACACTGGCTCAGCAAAATGCTGAGGTGTCAGACACCTACAGCGCTGATTTTCAGCCAGTACTGTCGGTGACTCACGGAACGCTTTACTAACATACAATAAGTGTAAACCACAGAACTATATCGAGATAGAAGGAAAGAGTGTATGTACCTCGCGTGCCGAAAAGAGGTTATAAGGACTGCATTGCTCGGCGCGATGCTCAGTCCGCTCTCGACCGCTTTCCGTGTGTGACGTTCGAATTTAAAAACAAAATGCCCTGTTGCTCGATAACGAACTGTTTAAACACCACCAAAAAAGTAGGAGCTGTGAATTAAGATATTTCTTTTCATAGGTAAGTACTCTTTTCCCTAAAATATCCGTTATTATTTAAAAAACAATTTATTTTGTTGCATAGTATTAATTTCATATAAACAGTAACGGGCGAGTCCGTGTCTTCTGCTACTTTTCCATTGCGGCTTTAATTTGACGCGCCAGACTTGGCATGCATTGAAAACCAGCAAAGAAAATAAACCAATCCAAACTGTCGAGCACTTGTCGAGACGCGTTCAAGGTTGATTTCTCATTTTTCTGTCAAAAGTAAGATATAGTGTTGTACCCGGCGATTTTCAATGCCGATTTCTTAGTCGATTAAAATCAATTTGGAAAACAGAAAAAATGATAATTATTTTTACAAGCGTTTATTTTACTTGCAATATATGTATATGCGTATGTAAGTATCTAGGTATGTATGTATGGGTCAAATCTTGCAAATTAAATTTGACCCACTTCCCGTTAACGGAATGGGCTGAAATTTGGACCATATATGTAAACACAATGACAATGCAATATTATGGTATCTAAGAGATGATCTGATGATGGAAGGTGGCGACAGGATCTCCGCTATTCTTAACGTAGACCCACCGTGTTAGGACTCAATAGTTTTGTCTCGATAAGCAGATAAAGATTTTGCAAAAAAAAGTACAGTCGGCAACAAAAACTTGTCCCAAAAATGTTTTTTTTACTATTATGTAGCCGTGAGATGAAGTAGTAGTCAAAATGAAATATTTTTGCCAAAAGGATAAATTAAGTATAGTTTTCAATTTTGTTTCAGTTTTCCAAAAGATCCTATTATAAAAAATAGATGGATAGAAGCAACGGGTCGAAAAAACTGGTTTCCTACAAAATACAGCCGGATTTGTTCTATACATTTTCACAAAGATACCTTTACTGGCCAATCAAAGTACCGGCGAATAATCACTGAACTGTAATCTCTTTACAATTTGTACTAGAGTAACAATTGATGACACGCAAATAAAGTGACATTAAAACAATTTTATTTTGCGGCTCCCAGGCTATTGTACTGTACTATTTGCTAGGTAATAAATTGTTGACCAGACGCAATATAATGTTATTGTGGTTTCTAATTCTAAATTAAATGAAGTATAGCTTAAATATTCACATACATTTTTATTCTCATTCTTCTGTCAAGTGTCAAAATCGATTCCCAATTCGATTCTATGAAATGTTATAACTACCTACTTAGTTTCGATGTAACGATGGTTAAGACAGAATACCTACTCCATATTTATTTATTTATTAGACACACCAACAAAGTACACAGCTATTATTATTTTATTTTATATTACATGAAATACGCGCTAAAACGAATAGATATTCTTTTAAAATATACATATTCATTATGAACTTACCTACTCGGTACACGGTAAAATTGCGAGCGGGCGCGTCGTAAGACCAGCGCGCGCGTCCTCTTCCGTCGAAGTCTGTTGGCTCGCTGACGCTCTTCCGTTGCGACTTGCGATCGATGACACCACAGATTAGAAACGATTTTGTGTATGTTGTACACATCACTAAAAGACTCGCGCGACGTCAAAGTGCCTACGCAAAATGTTACACGCTCGGTTCTCATATAAATCGACGAACTCTTTCCTTCTATCTCGATATAGTTCTGTGGTGTAAACTACTTCTATGATTTTACCGTTAAAAAATAAACAACAAATCAAATAGTAAAACTCACACAACATACATACATAGGTACGTCAGGTCAAAAACATTTTCCTTCTTCGACATAGGGTTAGAAATAAAGTTTACTGTAAAACAAAAAAGCAATATTGTTTCAAAAGTGAGATATTATCAGATTTATTTCATTAGTCATTGCACCAAACTTGCTTTTAAAATGCTTATAGTTTTGGTTTTGTTACATTCGTACAGTCAAGTTCAAAAGTATGTATACACTTTAGTACCTTGTCTATTTAACGTCATGTTTAAACTGCCATATGAAATTATCCAAGCGATTAAAGTGACACGGTACTAAAGTGTATACATACTTTTGAACTTGACTGTACCAGTAAATGTCAGAAACAATACTTTCCTTGCGTAGTCGGGTATAAACATCATTGAAATGTTCATGTTTATGTACTCGGTCCAAAAATTTGTTCGCCATACAATTTTGCGGTAAGAACTATTCAAGAAATCGCTTCCTTAGAAGAGCATGTTCCGCTCATAATTGCAAGTATAATCATACCGACATATTTTATGATGATTTTGGCAGCTATGTAAGTGCGGTTAAATTGACGTTATAATTATTTACAATTAATTACCTTTTATCATAAGTTATAGAAACTAATCATGTCATTTCACTCCATGTCTATAGGGATACTGTTTTAAGTGCTTGTTTTAATAGAGGTTGTTAGCTTTGTGAAGTTAATTCCTAAGTGTAACACACATTGGTGAAAACTTCGTTGGCTTATGAATTACTTACTTGTGTTGTAATACTCATTTATAATGTAAGCTGTTTGTTTTCCTTAATAAAGAAAAATAATAAATAAACTAGATAAATTTAAAGATAAGTGTAAAGTATGGACCGTTATTAAAAAAAAAACGTAATGTGATTACTGCTTAATCCTTAATTGTTATCGAGTTAAATTTAATTGTAATTTAATTACTTGTTAATTATTGGCACACGTTCAACGGGGGTAATGTGGCTATGGGTACGTGACTAGCGCCATGCACCAGCACGGGCGCCATTACGGCACGGTGATATATTTAATTAATTTAGTTATTGACTTACTTGACGAGTTTATATCTCGATCATCATTACTATATCATAATGGTACGCGTTCGCTCCCGAAATTACCGTTGCCTTTTTATTCAAACTATTCGAAAAAGAAAACTGAATACCACAGACTCTCTATGGCCCAACACAATGAAGGCAGACTACAACACAGTCGATCTAGGATCTCAGTAATCAAAATTCGGCTTTGCGAGTCAAGAAGAGGCCAAATATGCTGCCACGACCACAGAAGAATGAAAAGAAATGGCTTTAAGTGCTTCCGCGCGAAGGATGCGACATGGAGATAGTTTGTGCGCGCCATTACTGTCTTAAATAATAGCTATCATAACGTTGACAATACGATAACATGTCAAAAGCAATATGGTTGGTACCGAGTAGAACAGAGGCCCAGGTTGAAGATCTATTTATATATATCATGCTTATTCATTGCTTCACTTCGAGCTGCTAAGCTAGAGTCAGTGGAGTGATTGCCAATTTCTCTAAAATTGAAATTCAAAATTCAAAATATTTATTCACTAAATAGGCCACAAGAGGGCTCTTTTACACGTTGGTAAAATGAAGTGAAACTACAAGCGCTTCGGACAAGCCATCATTGCGGAGAAGTGCCGCAAAAAACTCCAGCAGAAGGTCATTTTTTCAATCATAAAGCACAATAGTACTTGTGAGTTACATTACAAGTAATTAATAAAGTAATAACTAATAATCGTTAAAACTAGCACAAATAAAATCATTAGACATTAAGGTTCATTAAGTTAAACTAAATTAATGACTATAAGCGAACAACATGACGAGGTCTCTACGTCAAAAGCCATAACTAGAATAATCTCTACTCTCTGCAAACTTTTTCATTGGCCTTCAATCTTGTAATGCGACTCCAGCCGAATAAATATACAAAACACTATTACCGGGAATAAGATCAATGTCAGTTCCACTTTTAGTGTTGCGACACACCAGTGCATACGTGCAGAGGTCGGATACATTAAACCATATACCCCTCATGACATCAGTTCTACTGGTTCAGGCTCCACTGAGCCGGCTGACCACTGGAGCCGGGCTAAAGGCTTATTGATTGAGCGCTTAATTCGCGTCACGCACGGGCCTTGGCCGTCGCAGTTGTGGGTCAGGACGTACCGTGTGCTACGCTAGTGAGAAGCTGTGGATGAAGGAAGCCTAGCATTTTATTATTTATCAATGTCATAAACCATATAAAAAAATCATTGACTGTTGAACGCCTCAAGAAACTCCCGACCACTGTCTACTCTTGAGAAGCGTTAGTAGATATATGACGTGTAAAAGGTCCCGTGCGGACTACTTACTGCATAAACATTTTTTTGGAGTTCATTTTCATGCTAAAGCCATTATTTATTGAAGTGTTATGATCTATCAGACGAAGTAAATTAACATTTTACGTGTCTTTTGTTGCAAATTCACGCTCTGGTTATCTAATGAAAACAGGGCTGGGATTCTACACGGTAATAACGATATCGTATTTGACGTGTTTCCGTATTGTCAACGTTTTCATAACTCTTATGTCATTTACAATAATGGCGACTGTGACACAAACGATTCTAAAACACGTCAAACACGATATCGTTATAACGCAGTTGAATACAGGCCCAGCTTCTTTAATATCAACAATATGATTACAATATAGAAGCAAGATGGTCTAAAAGTAATTGAAATAAAGATCCTATACAATAGGTTAGTGTCCTGGAAAAAATCTATTTAGTCCGTCATTTACATTATCTAAAAATATTGTACTCGTATTTTTTTTGTTAATTACACAAAAAATTACGAAGAAATGGTGCGTTGAAGTTCCGCGTGACTTCACTCCGTGGCACACTTTCTACCACGTTGTGACGTCACGACCCTCCACTCCCGAACTTTAGAAATTTCCGATACGCGTTGTCTATGTCAATTTTGATTTGATAAACTCATTTTAAAAGACTTTCACTTCGCAAAAACGTAGATCAGATGTGCTTAAACCATGACATATTGTATATTACTAAGTTACATGGCCTTATTAAATATGTTAGGTTAGGTCAGACTTATGAGCACAAAAATGAAAAATAAATGCGGCGGGAAGTACCTACCTCCTTGCCAAATATGTTAGTTTGCAAAATGTTATAGTTGGTCAAATGATGATTTGGTAGAACATTACTGAACTATGAAGTACAATTTCAAACTTTTTGGATAAAATAACTGACGGACTAATGAGAATTGCTTTTTTTTACCCATAAAGCATCCGTGTTACCACAACTTGTATTTTAACGCGTGTGCTCGCAAGGGTGCTGTAACAGCCGCTCTGCTCGCCCACAGTATGTCGCGTCCTTATCCGGTTGCGTATGCTCGTCGCGTCTCGACGAGCCGTAATAATATTAATCACAGCCTCTGCCAATGTCACACTGCAGCCATTATCGAGGACTAGCATATGGTAATACGATTGGATTGGATTGGATGTTGGACGTTAATGCTTGAGCCGGTTCTCTGCCTTCTCGCCGACAAATCTTTGACAAATGCATCGTTTCGCAACCTATTCATTTGCCAACCCGCTTTTTTTCGGTAACTACAAATATTTCAGGATTTTTATAAAACTAGCCTAACCTAACCTTTAGGGTTCTACACGATGGTGCTGAGATAAATCCAGAATTATTTAGTTTCGGAAAAAACGCGAGTTGTCAAATGATATGTTTGTGTAATGAATCATTTGTGAAACGTAGTTTGTGAAATGATAGATCCCAGTTGAGCCGCGTAGGGCCTTGTCGCTGTAACAGAATGACTCAATTATGACGCTTGATTAGGACTGCGTTAAGAGCGTCCAGTGGCGCCCTCATGAACTGCCAAACGGTTTAAAATAACTGCCATTAAAAATATTTAAAGTAAAGTTATTCCAGTGCCTTAAGAGGATTGTGAAGCGATACTTTAATCGCGTAGTTGTCGAAAATTATCCATACAAATTTAGCTCCGGGCGATAACGTTTCTCACACCCTAAATCTAAAAAAAAAGTAGGTCTGTACGTTTCCGCTTTTGTTTTTTTTATTTATTTTTTCTTTTTAATAAATATTTTCATGGAATGGAAAACTTGCGAACTGGAGAACGGGCCCGTTTGCAATGTGCACAAAAATCTTTAACGAAATACCAGATGTTTATAAAAATGAAAGTGACGCTTATAAATTTAAAACCGCACTTAAGCAATATTTAATTAAGAAATGTTATTACTCTATACAAGAGCTTTTGACAGAAACATAGTAGTAATATAACCCCTATAGAATAATCTTTATTCAAGTAGGTTTACAAATAATAAACTCTTCTTTATAATTAACAGACATGTGACAACATCTAATTAATAATGTACCGATGTTATTATTTATTATCCTCGTAGCAAAATTAGAATTTATTAGAAATGTTTAAAATCAAATTCACAAAGTAACTAGTATAATTTACCATTGACATGTATCCTCTCAGAGTAAATTACTAAATTAGGTAAGGCAATATGCATTTAATAAGTATGTAATTTTGCTGTGCCCTAGCAGGGTTCATGTTCTGAGCTGTATTTTATTTTAAGACCAAATTGTAACAACATGAAACGCAATTAAATGATTGATTGATTGATTGAACTTCGGACATAGTTTTTCATAACATACCTATTCAAAAATCTTAAAAATCGGACATCGTTTTCGGGGAGAAAAACGTTATCGCATTTTGTATGGTTTTTTTTTGCTTCACAATCCTCTTAATAACAAAATGATTATAGATGAAAAATGAAATTTTATGATGTAACATGGTCTAAAGCGAACAAAGTATTTCATTATTATTAAGTATTGTGTTTTCTAATAATCTAAAGTACACAATGTATAGCGTATATTGCGTGGCAAAGTTCACGATCGCGCTGGTTTTTAAGCTATTATTGGCGTGTTAGTGACATCTTAAGTATTCGACATAGCGTTGAATAGATAACATGGTTTTCAGCATTTATAAGAAGTCAAAAAAACAATAGCTATACGAGCAGTTACAGGCATCCTCCTAGGTTGACCCAACTATAGAGGGAAAGATCATTGATGCCATTATCATGAATGGGCAGAGTGACTCATCGTACGTGTCACCTCGGCAGTACGTGATGATCATCAGAGGATAAGTTCATGTTATCCTTACCAGTTACCCCCAAGGACAGGTTTTAATGATTTCGGAAGAAATAGGTACTCAAGAAAACATTATTTTCCTTATTATGTGTTTAGTTATGCAAACATACAAAAACACAAACATAATACATAATTATGCCCGTGTGGTTGCCGGGCTAGAATAGTGCCACTCCATGTCTTCCCGTGGATGTCGTAAGAGGCGACCAAGGGAGTAAGGGCTTGTAGTACTGTTAGGCGATGGGCTTGCAACCTGTCACTAAAACACTGGTAAACATCTTAGCCTGTTTGTGCAAAATGTGATTACAGAATTATCAACAAGTTGTTTAGGAATAAAGGCGTGATGTTATCTAGATGTATGTAGATGCAAACATACAAACATTGTCGCCTCACTTAGAGCAGTATTAAATAAACTCATCTTGGGCGAGCTTGGGTTAGCCTAGTTGGGAGTGATCCTGCCTCCGAAGCTAGCGGGTTCAAATCCCGGTGAGGGCAGATATTTGTGTGATGAGCGCGAATATTTGTTCCCGAGTCTTGGATGTTTTCTATGTATTTCTCTTTGTAAGTATGCTTATCGTTGTCTTGTCTCTACCGTACAAGCCTAGAACTAAGTTTGGGACTAGGTCAATTTGTGTGAGAGTGTCCCTTTATATTGATTATTTTTATTATTATATGCCCTGTTATTTTAGACGCATCTTGAAGCGAGCGTAAGGCTGCGTTTCCACCAGAGCTGTGCGAGGTAGCGCGCGGTGCGGTGTGCTAGGAGAAAATCCTCCGATAGAATTCCTAGCCTCGCTCAGAGCAGCTCCTATTGGTGGATTTTTCCTCGCACACCGCTCCGCTACCTCGCACAGCTCCGGTGGAAAGGCAGCCTTAATGTCGAGATCAGTTTACGCGCCTAAGAAGTACAAAAAGTCGCTACATATCCGCGTCTGTCTATCTGTTTATCTCCTTAAGGCCCGATTCGACCAAACTTTTATACCGGGGTAAACGCTTACTCTAAGATTAGTAATGTCAAAAAATGACAGTTTTCTATGGCATTTTGACATTACTAATCTCAGAGTAAGCTTTACCCCCGTGTAAAAAGTTTGGTCGAATCGGGGCTAAATCGTCTTTGTCTATGGATTTAATTGCAGTTTAACTGTATAACTTCTTGTAAAAAAAAAATATTGTCACCTCCGACGCCGCTAAATGGTATGTCATAAAAAAAAATATTTTCTGTGTACGTATAAATAAATACATATATAAGTCGCGCATTTTATATGAAAACTTAACAGGACAGCAGAATGAAACGCTTAAACCAACTTTGTGCTACTCTTACTAACACTGTATTAGGTCCATAAACTACACAAAAAAAGTCGCGGCTTGCGTTGCATTTTCTTTTTTGTAATACAATTTTAAAATGTATCGAATTTCTTCAATAGATTCACTCATTTTGACAGAAAAAAAAACAAATGAAAAATGGCGGAAAACAAAATTTTACTTGAAATGTAACCTTTTAAATGTCATCAAAACCAGTCAGATACAAATAGAACAGCCAAAGAGATATTATTACAAGTTTATGCATACTAAATGCGAAAAGACTTTTTGCTCGATCTATTATTATCTGTGCGAAACCGGGGTGGGTCGCTAGTTTACTGTTAAGTTAGAGATTGACTGCGATTTGTCTTAAAGAGATCTACACTAAGCATAACCTAAACCGAACCGAAATCATTTAAATCTCTGCCAGAGATTGCAGCTTCCGAGCCATACATTTATTAAAATACTGTTTTTTTTTTATTACAGCGAAGCTGGATAAATGCCCGATCTGCCGGAGCGCCATAACCTCGTACTTCTGCATCAGGAACGACGAGGAACCCCTCTCGGAGCTGAAGCAGCAGCGCTTCCCCTTCAACCGGCGGCTCTTCAACCTGTTCCACTACCACTAGTAGCTGCCCAGACGCCGCTAGTGGAACTATTAGTTCCGTTGTGGCAAATGGAACTGCGATTAGTTCCGTTACCAAACGGATCTTGCAAAGTTGTTCCAACGTAGCTAGTGGATTTCGGAAGAATGTCCCGTTATCACTAGCAGAGCTTTACTAGTTCCGATTGCTAGTGAAATATCAACCTGGAACAGCGTGTTGTGATTAAGGTATTCGAAGAATGTTTACTACATATTCTTAATAAACTTTTTTGAATAGCTGTCCGTAGGAATCATAGTAAACATTTAAATATTAAAAAACAGACATATATTATTAAGTGTGATGCCATCAAACTGAATTGAAAAGTGATGTGAAAAAACTGAAAGTGATATGTTTAAATTCAGTGTTAATTTTAGTGGTAACCGATAGCGATTGTATTTTAAGGTCGCCCGTAGTTGGTATCTCCTGTTTTTACCCTTAGAGGCTATTTACAGTTCCTAGGTATCTTTAGATCTCTAAAAAGTCTAATTAATAAAATATTTCCTAAACAAATGTTGCTATAATTATTATCGGAATCTTACTATTGTTTATAAACGGAGATATTTAATCGGTGGTCTGGAGGATAACTATAAAAAATGTCCTTCCATCTTTCCTCTAATGATGCAATTAAACAAAAAAATACCAAAATAATAATAACTTCTTTTTATAATGGCTGTCCAAGTTGCCGTTTCGCCAATGTCAAGTGAGTACATTAGTAAATAGAATAAATCAAATGTAAAAGCCGGACATCTTTCAATCGGTCATCTTCCCTCCCCTAGGGTTACCGGAAGCCATAAATATAATGTCGGAATAATATCAGTGACTGTGATAAAACATGGAAAAAAAGTTGGCATTTTAAGGTTTATAAATAACGGCTACTTAAACGAGGTTCTCCTTAGATGTAGGGCGACAGCAATTATTTTATTATATAAAGAAAATTTTAACCTCTCTAAAAGTAATTTCCATCTTTACTTAAAAAGGTTCCTGAACACCGATTAAAAGTCACCATGCAAATATGCTCGTAGCAAACAAACAAGCAACATACGATTGAACTAATATGTATTTTGCGATGATCTCTGGCAAAATTAAGTTACTTCGATAAGTGCATCTAACAAAGGTTTTATTCTAACTAATTCACTTACATATTTTTGCCAGTAACGAAGAGTAACGCAGTGCGGTCGAACTCATAAGAGGCTGAACATTTTAGTACCTTGTCGCAGCTATTATATAGGTACTTAACTAGAGGCCTAGAATTAAGATCGAGATGGCACTAAATACTAAAACCTAGTACGATAATGGGGGTCTCGTTTTATACCTCAAAAGGAAGAAAATTAACCCTTATGGATCCCTTGTGCGGCTGTCTTTCGGTCTGTCTGCTACATCCGATTCGCTCCGAAACCATAAAAACAACACCCATATTGATGTTTAGACATTTGAACCCCATCGCACTCCAACAGGGGATGCCACGTTAAGCGACCCGATAGACCATGTAAACAACACCCATGTTGGTTTTCGGACTTTGTCACCCCATTTCTCCTTTTAGGGGTTGAATTCAGAAAAAACTATTTCTTTACTAAATTATCGATAGATCCTATGAAGTTTCTAATAAAATAGTCTTAAAAATCTTGTTTCCCCATACAAAATTTGGACCCCTGTTTCTTCCTCTTAGAGGATGAATTTCCATAAATCCTTTCTTAGTGCAACCTTAGCAACCCTCTTATGGAATCTACGTGCCAAATTTGGAAACTCTAGAGCCAGCGGTTAAGGCTGTGCGTTGATATATCCAGTCAGACAGTTTCTTCTTTTATATATTTAGATAACTACTACAAACGCATGGTTTTTGGGTGGAATTTTGAATCCACCGTCAAGTGAATTAAGTTCAATGTCCTCTGCTCCTAAAGGCTGTTTTCAATTTTCATACGAATAAAAATAAACTTAATACTCATTGAAGTATAGTTTAAAATAAATTGTCTTATGTACTTCAGCGCATCAGGGCTCAAGAGGTTAATATGTTATTTCGACAAGGTAATAAAATGTACAGCTACTTAAGAGTTCGACTCTCTATCCCGCTTGCACTCGCAACTGACAGTATATTTGTCGTTATTCATAACAAAAAACCAATTTCCAATCGCTATTAACTCTGGGTTCCTATATTCAAAAGTCTCGTTAAAATGTAACATCTTGTTAAAAATTGACGTTTGCTACATGCAAAATGTGTCAAATTTTAACGAGACGTTTTGAATATAGGAACCTAGGGTGAGAGGACTAGGAACTGACGCTTAAATTGCGTAGCTGTCAAAAAAAACCATACAAAATCTTTGGGCGATAACGTTTCTAACCCCTAAATCAAGCGCGATTTCCACGATTTTTCAATATGATTTCTTATTGTAAAATATGATATTAAAAAAAACTAGGTTTTTGATATCTTCCCAAGAAATATTTTCTTTCAAAGGCAAACGTAGGGGAGACCGAGGAGAGTTGTAACAGAGGTGAGTTGTGACAAAGTCATTTTTTTTTAACCTATGACCGTTTATCGACCTGGTAACTTCGCAGATTCGTTGCTTTTTCGACACTCCACTGTTTACGTGAAGTTGACAGCTTGCTAACTGTCATAGGTTCAGAGAAATCGGCTTTGTCACAACTCACGTCTGTTACAACTCTCCTCAGTCTCCCCTACAGACCTAGCTTGTCATAATGTTTTCAACCTATTCAAACATCGTTAATAATTAGGTTTAAGGGGAAAGAAACTATGTCTTCAACATCCTCTTATAAACTAGTAGTGTTGGACACATGTTTTTCTAAATGATTTTCACAATGCCCTTTATTATTGAATTATTTAGTTTCGAATATGATCTGCCTAGGAACTCTTAGTTTAGTTAGACACATTATCTCTGATGGTGTTCATTGTAATATGTTGAGTGAGAATGGTTTTGTTTTTGGACATGTGATGTTTTATTTTGTTTTAAAGAATGTTTGTTTATTATAATATTTTTAAATATAAAAAGACAATGCTGGTATGATAGTACGCGATTCGTCTAAATTTGAGTGTGATAAAATAATTTATTATTTCATAAAATTTTAAACTATATGTATTTAAAACATATATAAAATATCTGTTTTGAATGGCCGTGAATACTTTTCTTATGATCTTCTTGTGATGCCCTTCATAGAAAAATAGGAAAAATAGTCAACTTGTGAAATAGTGGTATTTTAAAACTTACCTTTCAAATTCGTATTCTACCTTTCTAAAAAAACTAAGGTATTCTTGAATTCTAGTAAACTACGTATTGATAACGTAATTTCCGGCGTATTATCTCTGAAGTTGCCTTATTTATTAAGGCACGCCACATACGCCAATTATTTTGGCGTAGCTAGGATTTTGTTAAAGGGAGGGCGGGCGTAGACAAACCCTACGTAATATTACTTTACGGTTTGTGAGCATTCTGCATCTTCTACAATACCTCGCTACGCCCTTGAAAATAACCGGCCAAGTTCGAGTCGGACTTGCACGTGATGAAGGGTTCCGTACCATTCTTGTATCGGCCCCTTTAATTTAATTTAATTATTATCTTTTGTTATAGAGGACATAGAAATACACTCACTGTGAAATTTTCAGCGGCCTGTCTACCTGTAGTAACTGTTCATGAGAAACAGTCAGCCCGACTGAAGGAGGCTTGGGAATATGGTCCCGTGGTTACGGAACCCTAACAAACAATATTCCTTCATTAAAACATTACGATAATCCCAAGAAGCTTATATATGACACTGGAGATTGCACGGCGAACAATGCCTTGAAGCGAAGAAAAGTGACCGTGAATGACGTTGCGTATGTTTTTTGTCCCTTTCGTTAGGATGAAAAGAAAGGGTCATAAAATATAAGCGGCGTCATTCAAGGTCCCTTTTCTTGGCTTCAAGGCGTTGTTCGCCGTGCAATCTCCAGTGTCCTATATAAGCTTCTTGGATAATCCTAATACAGTTTAAAAACTCGTTTATTTATACTGTGTAATCCTAACGTTTAATAACAACGTATTTTAACGAGTAGTCTTCCAACTATGAACCCTATTGTTAAAGTATAGATCTCATTATCGCGTGACACTTTACACTTAGAATAACTTCAAGTTCCCATTTCATAGACTAGCTAATAACTGTAACATGTCTACTGTGTACTTAGTGTTTAATACAGCACAGAAATAGAGGCAAAACCTACAAATGTAGAAATTCCTTGCGAATGCTACTTTACTGCTAGCAATATAACGTCGTAAATACATTGCAGCTATCTTACTATTTATATACATTAATAACTTCCAAAGGCGTGCCCAAGGGGGGAACACGGCTTCTGCTGAACACACTCCCCCCCCCCCCCTGGCCAAGAGCTGGGTACGCCTTTAAACTTCTCCCATAGGAATTGTTAGCGAAAATGTTGAACTACCAGCTATTTATACATAATTTATTATTCCGACGTACATATTTTGTTTTCGCGTCAACAAATACGATTTACCGTCCATTTTAACCGTAGCGCACGTCAATTATTGCCGACACACTGCATGTATTATTATTGTTACGTACAGTCAGCCAAGTATGTGGTCTTTCAATTTTGACACAACGTCGCTCAAGTCGACCATACAAATTTAAATGCTTAAAATACCAGAATTCAAAACTATGTCGGGAAAATAATAAACGACACCTTATTTTGAATTTGAGTGTTATATTTCGCGAGTCAAATATATTTATTTTATTAACTCACCAAGTGAACTTGATAGTGGCGCCCCCTTTTCACCAGCTCCAGCATTAACTACTTTTATTTTTTCATATTAAATTATTCATTTACCCTCCAGAGGCAGAGTACCCTGATTGCCAAGATCTGGGGTTGATTAAATACTGCCTGCCGCATATTTCCGATTTTCCTGGTGGTTTTTTTCTGACAAACTAACCTTGTCCTGACAATAACGAAGACAACAAAAAAGAATTATCCAATTTGGTGGAGTTGTTCGGAAGTTATGCGCGTACATACAATTCGGCGATTCTTTTTTAATTAAGATGTATGGATTTGTCCGTTTTGTTACCAAGAAATGTACTGGATTTAGCTAACAAAACGGACAATTCCATACCTCTTTTTGGGGACACACCAGGAATTCTCTATTTCTTGTTCAAAATGATGGAAGAATAAATAAAAGGTGGGATCTTTTTGAAACTCACCATTTTGAATTTCTGGTAGGTATTCTCGGAATACCAATGTAGTACGTAATCATGCTTTTTTCCACTTCAACAGTATTCATGTAACAAAGAATTGAACTTGATCTTGAATCATGCGAGTCTAACCGAATACACCCGAACTCGAAAAATTTAACACTTCTCGCACTTATCCTTCAAAATATAACATCGTATGATTATTCCACTACATGGCAAACTGAGTTCTACCGTAGAGTAACAGACCTAACGTTTGGCCAACTATACATGAGACCTTAGTTCACTTTACACATAAAAATACATCGTTATCGCGGGAGCGAATACAATTTGACAGTAAGTACTCAAAGATTATGACAAGTAGGCAATTACAGATGCGACGCTCGCATAGTGACGCGTCTCTATGGGAAAGGTACGACTAGGTGCCTTAAAAAATACAAAGTCGATAATTTTAAATACTGAGTATCATCATCCTCAATGAAATAAGTGAAAAACGGATTTTAAAACCTTTTATGAATCATCTAGTATCAATGTCATTAAGCTAAGCAGTACCATCTACAGCATCAGAATTTAAAGATCGAAGGTATCGTAATTCTGCATGGTCACGAGGTCTCAATACGTGTATGTTAAATCGATTGCAAGATTTCAAGCCAACAGCCACTAGCAAACAAATATACGCGGTAAAGCTAAATGAAAACGTTGAAAAAAAACACATTACGGGCTTATTATGTAAATTTCTTAGACCAACTATGTCTATCCAAAGAAAACGTGTAAGATATGAAGAACTTCTTAGAGGTTTAGAATGCGTAGGCATAATATTCCTTTTTTACTAAACAGACAATCTGTTATATGTGTTCTATAACAGAATTGTTTTTGCTCCCGCGAAAAACGATCTATGCACATAAACAACTCGTAAATTATGATTTTTTTCTTGCTTAATTTCTTTGACGAATTAAAATCAAGCCACTTACCGCCTATGTACCCTATTCTTGACTGGACTTATTCGGAGTAACATCGGAATTCTCGAGTTATTCCCATTTATTATCACCCGCTTCTGCTTCCTTATTACTGATGAGTAAAGTTTAAAGTCTCAACAAAAGGGCGGTAGCAGTAGGCCTAGTTGAGAAGCAATTGCCGCTAACGCGTCTGTTTTCTATCGAATCGAAATGTATGTAGACATAGCGATCGACACAATCTGTGATCAGTATACAATTATCGGATTCACTGAAAACCTCTAACTTAGAATTCTGCCGTCCCAAGCCAATAAACAGTAAGTCAAGATTCAATTGCTAAACTAAACTCAATCCTGTCACCTTAGTAATAAGGTTTTGATTGCTACAGGAGTTTTATTTGAGATGCTGCTATTTGGATTAGCAGCGCAGAAATATGCGTCTTGTCTACTGCTTGGTGGTCAGGTCATTATAAGTGCACAGAGTCATAACCATAATGAAATCCATGCGGTTTCATTCATGATTATAACAAGGCCTAAATAGGGTACTCGTTGGGGTAGATGTTTTTGAGCAACTTGCCTGCTTAAATATATCTAATGGTGAATGTGCAATTGGCAAAGTGAAATCCTGACCCATCACACTACTGTGCCACAGTGACATTTTGCTTGATAGTTCTTAAGATTTGATTTAAAACACTATTCTCTGGGAGGTCTAGGTTCCATTAACAAGACAAATAATGTTCCCATTTTTTTTAGGACCTAGCAAAGACTCTAAGACTCTTTAGTCTATATTAAAAATGTGTCGCAAACCTAATTTGAATTTTACATTGATACATATAAGGCGCTTTTACTCTAAACCATCTAAAAGCTTAATGAATATATGAGTTATCGTATGTATATGTTATATGTTATGCTGTATGTGATATTTGAGGATTTTATTTATAATATCTAGTCGATTTGACTGCTGGATTAATTTTACATCTTTCGGTCGAAGTAACGTTTGCTAGTACATATTTTATTGCTAATAATTCTGTAGTCGCTGGTCTAAATTGAAACACAACAAGAAAGGAATGTGATGAAATGAGTGTAAAACGGTATTATTAAAATTTTAGTATTGATAATGAATAAAGTGTATATTTTTATTTAGAAACATTGTAAACGAAACTGAAAAATAAACGTAATTGCCAAAGTAAACTGTTATTTTCATACACGCACCTAACAACGAACAAGACAACCATGGACGAACTCTATAAACATTTAAAAACGTGAAATGGGCCGGCACACTATCTGATATGATAAGTATAGGTTGGAGTGTGGGGTGAGGTAGGGTGGTTTGACCTCGCCTACTCTTTTCAACTTGTACACCCATTCCAGGCCCGTGACGAGAATATGCGTCATGGTCGAACGCTTCCGCCATGCCCATGACTAGTATACGCGTCATGAGACGCAAAAATAGGGGTGTTATAAGTTTGACGTATAAGTGTGTGTGTGTGTTTGTGTGTGTATGTGTGTATGTCTGTCTGTGGCACCGTAGCTCTTAAATGGGTGAACCGATTTGAATGCGTTTTTTTTTAAATGAAAGCAGGTTTTTTAGCGGTGGTTCTTAAACATGTTTCACCAAAATCGCTTCAGCCGTTTTTGAGATATTAAGCTTTAAGAGGGTAAAAAGCCCCCAAAATGACGGCGACACCTACTTTCATAGCTAATATCTCTAAGTGCCCAATTAATTTTCATGAAATCTTGCTAAGAACCATCCTGATTAATGTAGCTTTATTTAAAAAAAAAACTTGCTTCTAAATCCGTACATCCGTTTAGAAGCTATGATGCCACAAACAGACACTCAGATGGAGAAGTTTAAAAAGCGTGAAATATTTTTTTTCATTAGAAATTTAAAAAAATTCCGACTTAATAAATAGTCTGTAAAAAAACCTCTAAAAGGTAAAAAATAACAAGAAGTGGCCCTAAGGGCTGATAGTTTGATAAGGAGAACTGAACACTGACACGGCGAGGGACCGCTAAGTAAATGAAATAACATACAATACCCCAGCTACTTAGCGGTCCCCGACGTGTCAGTTTAGTTAGTGTCATTTTTTACTATTTAGAAGTTTTTTTACAAACTATTTATTTAATCGGGGGTTTTTTTAAATTTCTAATTAAACATAAATAAAACGAAATACGAAGAAATAACATTTATGATATCAATTTTAAAGACCATTTATATATGATGTTTTGGTTTATAAATAACATTACATTTTTTTTCTGCTAAACAGCCCATTAAAAAACTTAAATGCTATTTATTATATGTAAATAAAATACCTTTTTTCTGAATAGTAGAATATATAGGTTTCTACTTTTCACTTGGTGAATCCATTTACAGAATATATGTTTACATTTATATTTTAGGAGATATTAGCATGACGCATGGTTCGTTCGACAAACCGTTGCACTGAGCAGCCATCACGTCGGATGTCACGTCGACGGAGTACGTACGAACGTAATATGTAATAGTTGCGCAGACGATATGGCCTTGCTGAGCGCATCGATTGGTGGTCTTCGTGAGCTCACAGGTATTTGTGAACAGTTTGCTCATAGTCATGTCCTTTAATATAATTGTAAAAAGAGCAAGCTCACGGTTTTTAAATCAGTGACCAAAAGTCCGTCAGTAGTGCCTCCCATTAATATTTATAATAACGCGCTTAGGACAATGCTGCGGCTGCCCGGTTCTGTAGTGCCTCGGGCATGTTCGCTGGAACTTGCGTGGACAGCTTTTACGCCACGATGCGTAACAGCACGGCTAGCACATGACGACGCGCGAGATAGACTACCCTAGAACGGTCAGAAAAAGACTGACATATGTGCTAGCCGTGCAGGGCCGCGTCGATGGAGCGCCGCTAGGGCTGGAATTCTACACGGTAATAACGATATCGTCTTCGACGTGTTTCCGTATTGCCAACGTTTTGATAACTCCTATGTCATTTACGATAGTGGCGACTGTGACATTAACGATGCTAAAACACGTCAAACGCGATTTCGTTAAACGGAGTACGGATCATAATATATAAAGTTCAAAACACATAATAGGTCATAATACATAATGGTTTTCACTTCTCATGCTCTTAAAATGCTACTTAAATCTCTGCGAATCGGGACTAAAGCTCCTTAGGGATTTAAGTATTTTTTTTTAATTTACTTTGGAAACCCCTAAACAACCAATCACGGTGTTTGTGAATGGAAGATTATCGCCATTTTCAGTGATTGTGTATGGACCATATTTTTGGGTGTTGAGATAACCTCAAAATGACAACTGTGCAAATATATAAAAAAAAGGATTTAATTTCGTGAAACACGATTAATTATTACGAATATGAATCTATTTAATCATATTAAGGCCGAACTCTTTTATTATGCATGGTCCAATTACTTTTAAAATGGTTTCCAAGTTTGAATCTTTTGGCTAAATATGCATCACTTTACAAAAAAACCGCGGAACGTTTTTTCCTATTTGTATTTTAAATAGATATTCATAAGTTGTATTGAGCGTACGTTGTTAAAAAACAATATTGTTTAGAACGTCGTTTTTTTCCTCGCATTCAAAGTGAAAAGTAGATAGATAGATAGATAAAAACTTTATTCATCCAACAAACAAGGCTCCTAAAATAATAATAAAAAAGAAAAGTAAAGTAAACAAAAACAATAAAATACCAAACCAAAATAACATGACAAGAAGCAAAAACATGCTAAACAGAGTAAAAAAATAATAATAATAAAATAACCGTATAGGAAGTCACCATATAGGAGCCATGTGTCGTGAGATAAAAAGGCGCTGACTCAGCATAATGCTGCAGAGACTGCAGCGCTGGTATTCTGCCAGAACCAAAAAGAGGGCAAGTCTGCGGCGACCGCATGAGCCGAAAATGTGCCGAACCATTTAAACGCTGCGTTATAAAAATGTGGGGAAAAAAAAGATTATCAAAATAAAGCAGATATATATATATATACGTATTATATAACATTAAATAATGAAGGATTATACAATAATTCGAAAATACATTATAGAAAAGGAAAGGAATAAAGAAATGTGGCAAATTATAAAATGGATATACTATTGAGACTACTGGACGAACTAAGAGGAAGTAACTTTTTGTTTGTCTAATAAATATAGGCAATATTTTGTTTTAAAACTAGACATATGTTTAAGGTCACGAATGGGTGGAGGAATATTGTTCCAGCATTTCGTAGCCTGATATCTGAAACTTCCCCTAAATGTAACGGTTTTATGTAGAGCAACTCTCAGTACTACAGCACGCGAGGATCTGATGCCGAAATGCCTCTTTTCTGAAGACCACTTTAGCTTTTTGTAAAGATAACTGGGAGCTTGATTCTTAATGGTATCAAATAAGAGACATGCAAGAGAAAGTTCCTGCCTATTTGACATTTTAAGCATGTTGGCGTTGTTAATGAAAGGGGTAACGTGTGCACGTGGTGGAATTTTGAAGCAAAACCATGCGCATGCATTTTGAACCCTCTGAATGAGACGTTGCGAACGCACTAGAAGACAAGGGCCAAAAGCTGTAAGACAGTAATTTAATTTGGAGAGGATTAGTGCGTCGCAGAGTCTCATCCGCACGTCGACACTTAATAAATTTCTCACATTGTACAGAACTTTCAGTCTGTAAAAGCAATTACGTACAGTTTCATTGACATGTTTTTCAAAGCGCAAGTTTCTGTCCAGCAGAAGTCCCAAGTTGCGTGCTTCATCGACACAGTCGATCTTTACGTTATTGATAACAATACATGGGTTAGAAGCTACTACCTTTTCCACCTGTTTACAAGACCCGAGTACCATATATTTGGATTTGGTAGGATTTAGCACCAAACAGTTAGCTGTAGACCATTCAAAAATTCGCTCTAAGTCTGCATTTATCAATTGACAAGCTGAAACCACATCATTAGGGTGAAAGGAGAAGTACAATTGCAGATCGCCAGCATAGAGATGAAATTTACTGTTTTATGCACTTAACAATATCAGAGCTGTACAGAATAAATAATAAAGGACCTAAGATAGACCCCTGCGGAACTCCTCTTGAAACCAAACTTTGGTCTGACTGCAAGCAATTTCCGTCATTATGTGTAATTTTTACTAACTGTTGACGATCTGTAAAATAACTGTTGAACCATCGGATAGTGTTACGGTCAAAACCATAGTATTGCAACTTTGATAAGAGAAGTGGAACATTAATACAATCAAAGGCTCTTGAATAATCGAGCAAAACCAAGATGGAGCCTTGACCGGTATCCTGAGCTGCCAGAATCTCGTCGATGACGTCATGTAAGGCAGTACATGTACCTCGACCCCTCCTAAAACCAGACTGCATTTCAGGTAAGATACCATTCGATTCCAAGTAAAGTGAGACCTGACATAGACAACTTTTTCAAGAATTTTTGATAAATAAGGGAGAATACTTATCGGTCTCAAATCCTTCAGATCAGTCGGATCGTTAACCTTGGGGATTGGGCGCACAACTGCCACCTTCCACAAAGATGGAACCGTCGAAGTAGTTATCGATGTGTTGATGATGTCAGTTATAACAGTCAGAGTCCTAGGTAAAGTCATTAAAACCATGTCAAAGGTAATGCCATCATAACCCCGAGCATTGGACCTCATGCTTAATAAAACCTTAGCGATCACACTTTCGTTTACGGGACTGAGTTTAAAAGGAATCACCGAAATTGTGAAACTCAAAATAGGTCATAGTGGCAAGGTCGACACAATTACATCCGGGAACGTTCAAAAAATGATTGTTTATAGCTACTGGATCACGAAAAAAGTAGGGTAGCTCTGCTACATTTTTAAAATTGGGGATTACATTCTGTTTCAATTTTTTCCAAAGGACTTTTGGGTTATATTAATTAGTATTAATATTCTGTTCAAAATAGGCTTTTTGTTCGTAATAAAGACTGGAGTTTACTAGATGCTTCAAGGTTTTATAATTAGTTTTATCGTCATCAGACTTAGAAGAGCGAAATTTTTTATGGGCTTCGTCACGAAGTCGCATCATGAGGCGTACATTTTCTGTTAGCCAGGGTTTAGGACACTCTTTAACAAAATGTTTTCTTACCGGAGCATGAGTATCGAAGAGTTCAGTTATGAATTCGTTGAAAAAAGTTATTTTGTCCTCGACCGTCACCATGTTTAAAATACTTTCCCAGTCAATTAAAAGCAAGTCTTTATTAAAAAGATCCACGTTAATATGCTTTAAGTTACGATTAAATATAATACTGGGCTTAAGACGGTTAACTTTAGTAATAAATGAGACAAAAACCATAGCGTGACCCCCCAACTCCACAATATGATCGACTTCAGAGTTGTGCACATTCGTATCGGTACATATGAGGTCGATAAGGGTAGAACTATGATCTGTAAAATGCGTAGGCTGAAGAATATGGTTACTCAGGTTATTATAGCTAAGAAATTGTTGAAAGAGTTTCGTCTTAGTTTCATTTGGATCAAGGAGGTCAATATTAAAATCTCCGCTCAAAACAATGTGGCTGTAGTTAGAAAAGGAGGCAATTGATTCAGTTAAAGCATCCAAAAATACCTCTGCATTTAGCCAGGGTGGTCTATAAGCGGTGCCAATAACAAAAGTGAGAGTGTTAATTTTCAGCCTGATCCACAGTTGCTCTACATCAGCAACAATGGGGTGCTCACACACTTTAGCATTTAAACCAGTTTTGATATAGAAAGCTACGCCTCCGCCCCACCCTTTCGTGTGCCTAAAGTTCGAGGAACATGTTTCAGCTTATATCCGGGCAGGGAAGGCGCACGCTTCTCTTCACCAGCCTTTTTTTTTTTTTTTTTTATGTTAAGGAGAAGGCACACGAGCACTCAGGCCACCTGATGGTAAGTGGAATCTGAGACCCATAGACATTTGAATTCTCAAGACTATAATCCCAAGACCTCAAATGCGTTGCCAACCCTGAGGACTAAGATGGAGTGCCTCTATGCTAGTAATTTCACCGGTTGTCTTATCCCCACACCGGAACACCACAATGCGAACACTGTTGCTTGGCGGGTGGTTAATGGATAAGATGGTGGTAGCGATCCGGACGGACCCTGCACAGGGTCCTACCACCACTAAACAGCCTTTAGCCACGTCTCATGAATAGCTATGATGCCGGGATCATGACGTTGAACCGCCACAATAAACTCATTGTGCTTACGCGAACTACAAAGTGATCCTGCGTTAAAAAGGCCAAATTTTAAATGTTTTTGTTTAGGCATTTTTATATTATATATATATATATACATGTAAGTAGAGTTATTATTATTTTTAGAGTTGTTGGTATTTCTGTAGCTCTGCCTATCCCACTCTGGGAATGAAGGCGTGATGTTATGTATGTACTTATGTATGTAAGTAGAGTGTTTAACGCGAGACTAAACAACCATAATGACACTCGAACTACAGCCACCCTCGCTCGCAACATCTCGTGTCATTGTGGCTTGTTTTAGTCCCTTGTTGAACAATCTACTATTTATTTAAGAATCCGAAAAGTTTTTAGGATTGTTATACAAATATTATAATATTGAACAATCTTTTTGTGATGCCCTTTATAGAAAAATAGGAAAAATGAAAACTTGAGAAATACTGGTATTTTAAACCTACCTTTCAAATTCTTATTCTACCTTTCTAAGAACTAAGGTACCTATTTAAATCTAGTAAACTACGTATTGTTAACGGAGTTTCCGACGTATTTTCTGTACAAAATACGCCAAAATAACCGGCCGAGTTCGAGTCGGACTTGCACGTGAAGGGTTCCGTACCATTGTTGTAGTGGCCCCCTTTATTTACCAATTTAATTGTTATTTGTTGTTATAGCGGCAATAGATACACACACTGTGGAAATTTTCACGGACTGTCTACCTCTATAAGTTCATGAAAAACAGCCAGATGACAGTCAGACCGACGGAAGCTGAAGCTTAGGACAGGGCCCCGTGGGCACCCCTTGGGAATGGAACCCTAACAATCAATATTCCTACACTCAAACGACACGATAATCCTAATACAGTTTATAAAATATATATATATTTACTGTGTAATCCTAATGTTTAATAACAACGTATTTTAACAGCAGTCTCCCACCTATAAAATTAACCGTATTTTTAAAGTGTCTCATCATCGCGTAACACTTTACACCTAAATAACTCGTAAATTATGAAACTTTTCTAGGTTAATTCCTTAGACGAAAAAAAATCAAGTTACAAGCCTATGTGCCCTATTTTTGCCTAGACTTATTCGGAATAACATCGGAATTCTCGGGTTATTCTATTTATTACCACCCGCGTACTTTTGCTCGCTTATTACTGGGAAATAAAGTTCAAAGTGGCAACAAAAGTACGCTGGGCGGTAGCAGGAGGCTTACTTGAGATGCAGTTGCCGCTAACGTGTATGTTTTCTATCGACTTAAAATGTATGGAGCAGACATAAGCGGTAGACGCGATCTATCATCCATCAGTTTACATCAATCCTATACATTTTGTCGATAGTAAGTAAGTAAGTAAGTGAATTATTTATTCACAAGAACATGGGTAGGTACATAATGTTGTCGAAAATCTCTAACTTAGAATTATGCGTCTTGACTAGGCTCCCTAGTGGGATTAGCCTGGAATTTTGAGCTTGGTGGTCAGGTTAGGTTTGGTTAGGTTAGGTTAGGTTAGGTTAGGTTCCCCCCCGATTGTGCTGCCACCTTGCCGTGGTGGGGGGGCTTGCGTGTCTCTATGATCCCCGTGGCTATACCGGACAGGGCTACCCATACCGGAAAGGCTCGGGGTGAGGGGCCAGACTAAGAGCGGCACGTCCCTATCCCATTCCCACCTTCCCGATTTCCCATTCCTTCCCAGCTCCCATCCTTCCCCCCTTTTCCACCGAACCAGTGGCGGGATATCCACTTTCCAGGGCCAGCGCGGGCCCGGGGAACCAAATACTCCCCAAAAGAGCGCACATGAGGGGGGCGACGAGGGGGAGTTTGAAGGGACGGAGCTCGGGTAGGTGTCCCCGTATCCCGTTCCCGGAAAGCGACCCTGGTTCGCCCAGACGTGAGTCTCGGGTCTAGTGACCTCTGTTTTCAGAGGACATTTTAGACCTGAGACAGGTGTAGTGTGGGTGTTTGAAGGATCGTGGACTTACCCCGGTCACTGCGACTGGGGGGAATAGCCTGCCGGAAAACACCCTACACTCCATGCAGGCTGTGAAGGGAAGGCGAACCCAGCTTTTGCTGATCGCCTGAACTTCATGGGGAGCCACGTGGGTGAAGGGCCCACATTGCACGGCTCCCCCAGCTTGGGGAGATCGCTGTGTGCGTACGCAGTCGTCTCCTCCTTTGGCGGTGTGCTCTTCGGAGCGGGCTGGGAAGCGCCCAGCGGGCAATGCTTTGGCGGTACCGCGGCGTCTCCGTTAACCAGCCAGGAGGGTTACGCCGGAGTGGTTTTAAACGGTAGTTCGCTTAGGTGAGAGTCTGTTATACCCCCCATTGCACGGTCATCCTTAGGCCATCGGGGGGATGCGTAAATGCATTTCCACTTCGTCATCAAAAAAAAAAAAAGGTTAGGTTAGGTTTAATATAAGTGCACCGAGTAATACCCATAACAAAATCCATGGGGTAATCCACTATTTGGGGTAGATATAATTGATAGTGAATTTACATTTAATCAATTTATTGGTAAATACATAATTCAAAGAAAACACTTAATAACCGAAAAATTTAATGCCGGTTTCAGAGGGCCTGAAGTTGCTGGATATCCATTTCCCATCTTTTTTCTCTTCCCAGTCTTTTCAGTCGTCTCACAAGAGCCTATGTTTCTAAGGGTTCGTGTTTGCAAGGCTTGTACCATTTCACGAACATATTTAAAAAATATTGGTTTTATTGTTAGTGATGGTTTGCTTGATCTATTTCTGAAGACGTTATTTAATTCTTTGCGCTGATGCCATTTATCCTTGTTTGTTATAGTTTCGAGTATTCCTAAGTCTTGAAGATATGTTCCAAACATAGCATGAAACAGGACCTCAGCTGTCTCGAGGGTTCCTCCGCCTGTTTTTATCTGGAACCTCAGGATGCTTTCAGCTTGGTCAGAATAGAATTTTATTAATGATGATCCTGAAAAACTCCATCGAAAATTGACCGGTTTCTTTTCCCACAGGTGCATAATTAACAGTAGAGGCATGTGAACCTTCTGAGTCATGCGGGGAGTCGCAATCAAAAGAATATCTCCCAATTCTTTCAATACACCTGCTGGTACCGTTTGAGATATGGAGTCTTTGAGACAGCATATTATCTCGTCATTCATTGGAAGCATCTGTGTGCTATATTTTAGAGCATTCGTTAATTCAGTAATATTTTGGTTTTCCATTATCAAAAGAATAGCTTGTGTTAAAGGTCCAAGTCTTCTTAAGATACCGGTCCGGCGTTCTGGTGGGAGAGTTATACCCTGCAATAGCGGAATATGCTGGTTGTTAAGCCCAAACATTGACATAGTATAGTGTGTCTGATATTTCGATACATTTATAGATGTGGTTCTACCATCTCTGTCTCTCTTAGTCCCTGTTCTCCTTGCAACCTCTGCTCTGACTTTGAATTTCGTCACGCCAGTTTTGACTTCATTAAAAAACTCTTTGAAGACAGTCATTATTTCAACGATAGGGGTGGCAATAAGAAAATTTATGTATATGTTAGTAGCTTTAATTTTTTCAACAATCTGCTTCACCATCAGCTTTTGACCTGTTATATCAACGTCATATGCAAGATATCTCACATGACCTTCATGATCGTCCTTTTCTTTGCGAAGACATGTGAACACTGTCGTCAGGAATCCAGATACATCGTCTGAGAAATCAACATCAATAACACCTGCTTTTGCAGACTCCAATTTAAGTTTTGCTGGAGTGCCTAGTTCCGTTATTATAATATTCACTATCTGAAATATTTTTACAATCTCCTCATCTCTTTCTTTCATTAAAGATTGATCTACCTCCATAGCCTCAGCAGATGTGGATATTGTGGATGCCGTCTTCAAGTTCTTCAACGTTATGAGCACAGATTAGAAGGGTAGGTTATGAGCACAGACTAATACTACGTATCAGACTGCCATCTCGCCACAGACTACTAAGGGATACTCTATGACTCTATACATAGATATATAGAGCATGATAAAAATTGGAAAAAAAAACATTTAAATAGAATTTAAAAATTATTTACGCAGTTACTAAATGAAAAATGAGATTCTTGAACTGAAGGAAAGAGAATTTAAATATGTCGGCTATGGAGAAGAGATCATTGTAATGTTTTACGGATCTGGTGGTGAATGTGTTGGAAACATACTTTTTGTGAGTAAAAGGAACATTAACACGTTCACTGTCCCCATACAAAACGATCTGACCATGTCACAAGTCCAACTGACAGTTTTATGTCGATTCTGTATGGGAATATGACCCCATAGTGGAAGCACGGACTCCTGAAAAAAAGGTTCATGACCCCACATTGGGGGCACCCGGACAGGGAACGTGTTAAATAAACAATTTGTTCGTCGAGTGTTCGTGCTACGAGGTACTTTTAGTCCTAATTTATTTACAAGGTAAGGTGAGGCGATCATATTAGACAGAAGTTTAAAAAAGCAAGCTTGATCTTTAATCACACGCCTACTTTCGAGTGAAACAAAGCGGCTGCCATCAAATGCTTAGTTAGTTTTGAAAGCAAATAATCGAATTTAACTCTACTAAAATGCCACAATGACACTCGAACAAACTATTTGCTCGGGTGGCTAAATGTCTCGTGTCCCTTGATGAAAAATCCACTAGGTAATTATTTTCTCGCAATCGAAGTAAGAAGTAGGGACTTGAGACTAAAAAACCGGGCAAGAGCATGTCGGACCATGCTCAGTGTAGGGTTCCAAAGCCCTTCCCGCCGTAGGTGATAGCCACTTGGCGGTCTGGGAGGGAGGCCACGCGTGCTCGGCCTCCCTCTCCTTTGGCGCGGGTAGCCCCAGCGGTGTTTGGCTGGGGCTGCCGGAAGGCGTCGTGGGCAGTGCTTCGGCGGTACCACGGCGCCTTGCCTAACCGGCATGAGGGTACGGCAGGGTGGTTTTTAGTGGGTAGCACTCCTCCCCCCTCTCGCTCTGAGAGGGGGGGCGCATAGGGGTGAGTCCCACATACCCCCCCGCCACTCCCATGGCGGGGGAAATGCGTAACGCTATTTCCACCCTGTCAAAAAAAAAAAAAAAAAAAAAAAATGGTTCCAAAGCGGTTCAGTACTACAAACATAAGAACCAATGATGTTTACTTAGTCGTGATAGTTTTCCTTTAAAATTCGTTATATGCTCTTTTACTTAAGATTTTGAAGCACTTGACTCTAACAAAAATTTGCTTAAGCAAAGCTTATTTAACAAACCCATAATATTTTTGAAAGACCTATCCAACGACACCTCACAATATGGGGAAGACGGGAAAAAAATACATCCCCAACTTACAAGTTTGCTCAAGTTTTTAGTTTACCACTTTGTTGGCGTGACTAATATGCATTATTAAATTACAGCTTTCTAGAACTAAGAGTCTTAATACGTTCCCTGTCCGGGTGCAATGCCCCAAATATGGGGTCATGAACCTTTCTTTCAGGAATTCGTGGTTCCACTATGGGGTCACATCCCCATACTGAATGGGCATAAAACTGTCAGTTGGACTTGTGACATTGTCAGATCTTTTTGTATGGGGACAGTGAACGTGTTAAGAGAGCTAGGCTGCGGACGGACAGACGGACGGACTGACGGACGGACGGACGGACGGAAATGGCGAAACTATAAGGGTTCCGAGTTTGACTACGAAACTCTAAAAACCATAAGGACACTCGAACTTCATCGCTTTGCTCGGGTGGACAATATCTCTTGTCATGATCGCTGACTTAATTTAGTCTCTTGTTGAACAACCTACCATTTTATTGCACAACACAGAAATCGAAAGAAATGTGTAATTTAATATAAGGAAAGTTAAGTTAGCAACTGGTAAATTATGAAATAAACTTGTATGATTCAGTCAGTGCATGAAATATATTGAAAATATGATCCTATTTAATTAGTTTCTGCTTATCTATTTAGTGGGCTTATTATAACGAAATCCCTCTTTGATCTTGGAAATATCTAGTTTTCACAAACTGGTAAAAACCGGGCAAGAGCATGTCGGCCCATGCTCAGTGTAGGGTTCCGAAGCCGTTAAGTACATACCTACTACAAACATTTTTATCAACAAGTAATAGCAAATTTTCTATAAAGTCATGTGGTGCCGTCTTACAAGATTTTATTACGTATAAACCCTTTAAATGACTTGTATCTCAAGAACCAATGATGTCTACTTAGTCGTGATAATTTTCCTTTTAAATTCGTTATATTTTTTTATTTTTTTCGCCCGTGTGGTTGCCAGGATAGAATAGTGCCACTCCATGTCTTCCCGGGGATGTCGTAAGAATCGACTAAGGGAATGAGGGCTTCTAGTACGTTAGGCGATGGGCTTGCAACCTGTCACTAATACACTGGTAAACATCTTTGCCTGTTTGTGCAAAATGTGGTTACAGAATCCCTCCGGAACCATCGGTCTACTTTCCCGATCCGTCCACTTGTGCAAACCGTCTACTTTCACGATCGGTCAACTTGTACAAACCGTCTACTTTCCCGATCGGTCCACATGAGCAAACGAGCGAAACTTTTACATAAGGCGGGGTGATCCCTCCCTAGAAATTTTAACACAAATATCTTCCCTAACCGGGATTTGAACCCAGGACCGCTAGCTTCAATGACAGGGTACTAATGTTAACGTTGTTGCAGTCTGTACTAGACTTATATTCTTTTTTTTAATTTTGGACCCAAATGTAAGGACAGAGGGATGAGGAGAAGCAAGTAGACAGGTTAGGAAAGTGGACCGTTTGGTAAGTAGACAGATCAGGAAAATTGACTGATCAGGAAGTAGACGGATAAGGAAAAGCAAGTGGGCCTATCGGGAAAGTAGACGGTTTGCAAAAGGTGACCGATCGGGAAAGTAGACCGATGGTTCCAGAGGGGTGTTAATACGTATGTATGTATGGATATTTTTTTATACTTGTAGTTTTACTCTTACAAAAATTAGCGCTTAAAAAAACACCCACGTTCCGCACACTTAAAAAAAATGTTTTAAGATTTTACTTTATTACTTTATTGGCGTAACTAATATATATATTTATGCCAAATTACAGCTAGTACTAAGAGTCTGAGCTAGGCTGCATCGGACGGACATGGCGAAACTATATCTAATAAAATGAAACAACCGATAACAAATCAGCACGTTTACTGCTGCAAGTCACAGCGGCCCCTTGTCCCGGCGCTCCTCGTAGAGCGCGGAGCTCCTGACGGCGCAGTAGAGCGCGAACAGCAGGTGCAGCGCCTGCACGCGCGCCGGCAGCGCCGCGCCGCCCACCGGCACGTCCAGCAGCCCGCACACGAGGTCCACGTACTGGGACAACGAGCACTCCAACGTGGCGGGAGGAAACCCCACTTCGTTCAGTTTCTCCTCCATGCTTTCCGGCCATTCTTCCATCAGGGTGTCTATGTCGGGCATTTTTCTGAAACGACGGCTTTTTGATTGACTGCGATATTAAGAAGTGGAAGAGGAGACATTTAAAATATCAAGATAAATCCGGTTTTTACATTGAATTCCACAATCACATGCTGCAACATTCGTACGTAGAATTAAGTGGGTATTTAGTGGGGCAGGAATCCCCGGCCGGATTGAAAAGATAATACCTGTGTATGTCACGATGTCTGTTTTATAAATATTACGTATCTTTTAAACATAGTTATATATTATCATGTATTTATTTATGTAAGGTATTTTTTTAAGTTCATGTTTTATTTAGGTTTGTGTATGTTTAAGCGTTTATTCATTTTGTTGTATTAGTTTGCACTACTTGCCTTTTTTTGTATGCTTTAACTTCTCCTCTTTGTAAGGTTTTTTGTTTGGTTTTACGGTTTGACTACGGAACCCTAAAAGTACAAAATCGACGACAGGAATGACGTCACAGCTGTTGTTCTATGTTTAAAATATAAGAACCTTATAATAATAAAAATAATAATAATATCACGGGACAATGTCACACAAATTGACCTAGTCCCAAACTAAGCTCTAGGCTTGTGCTATGGGTACTAAACAACGATAAACATACGTATATAGAGAAATACATACTTAAATACATAGAAAACATCCAAGACTTAGGAACAAATACTCGTGCTCATCACACAAATATCTGCGCTTACCGGGATTTGAACCCGCAAGGTCACTCCCAACTAGGCTAGCGTGTCGTCCAACCTTATAAAGAAATTTGCATTTATTTCGTAAATAACTGTGTTCGTAATATAACGTAAATAAAATGAGGATGCCGAAGAAGCTATCTAAACATTAAAGAAGGTTTTTTTTTTACATTTTTTGATTCTGTATAAAATCTTAATAAACGGGTCCAAATTATGTGCATTGCGTTTTTATGCTTTTTTTACATTTTCTCCTAAATCGTATCAATGAAAGTCAATTCTAATTTTCATGCATGTTCTCTATTTGAATACAAGTTTATTAATTATTCTATCTACTTCATAAAACCGTATCGCCTTTGACGTGTTATCGCATTGTTTTTTAACTCAAGTAGGTAAATGAGAGTTATCGTAACGTTGACAATATGATAACATGTCAAAAGCAATATGGTTTAACAGAGTTGAATACCACAGTACGGGGCTCTATTCTACTGCGTTATAAAGATATCGCGTTTGACGTGTTTTAGAATCGTTTACATATGTCACAGTCGCCATTATTGTAAATGACATAAGAGTTATTACCGTGTAGAATCCCAGCCCAGCTGTTTACAAACTATAGTAACTATGTATAATCACATCCGCCGTAGAATAGTGTTTTTAATCTAGGGAGGCACAAATTCAATATTATAACATACGTTACGCAATAGTTCAATATTAAATTAAAAAAAAGCCTTTTAAGTGCGAGTCGGACTCGCGCACCGAGGGTTCCGTACAGACATATAAAAATGTAAAATTGTATTGAGGGACAAACTTGACTTTGCCGTTGAAAAACTGTTGTCTCCATTCATCGACATAGGGCGCGATTAGTTTATGAACTGCAAATAAGTTTTAATCGAAAAATAAATGTTTATTTGTGATGGAGCAACAACTGCAACTTTTTCTAAATTAAATTCACACTAATCTGATCATGTTTTTACTATATATGTTTGTTGTATTGCAGTGTGTTTTTGTCAAATAAATGTTATGAATTTGAATTAGAATTTCAATTTGAAATTAACGATAATTGGTTTTTTCCTTTAGTTATGATACTTATGATGTAAGACGTATTCCTTCTCGCCAAATTTCAGGATTCTGGGTCAATGGAATTAGTACCCTATAAATTTTGATTCCTTTGAGTGTCGAAACATACGTATTTTGTGTCATAAACGGCCGTATCTTGTTTTACGTTAATTTAGAAGTTTCTTTTTCACAGTTAATTTAGAAGTGACTGTAGACTACTCGGGTACTTCGGAGCAAAATGTACAAAACGCAAAAATGTACACTGCAAGCAAAATGTAACCAATAGCAAAATTTACAATACAACGCATATTGTGAAACAGGCATAACGTACACAAAGCAAAAAGTACATTAGCTAAATAGTACAAATAAAATAAAAAACGATTTGTACATTTTGCTCCGAAGTACCCGAGATAAAGGGTCTTGACACACAGACGGACGGACGGACGGACAAATGGACGGAAACAAAGTGATCCTATAAGGGTTCCGCTATTTCCTTTTGAGGCACGTAACCCTAAAAAATTACACAGGGTGCAATTAAATAAATTCGCACTGACCGTGAGTAGGCAACCGTGGGCGGAGGCTTGGCGCGATGGAGCTCGCTGACATCTCGCACCCAGCGGTCAATCGCCTTGCCGTTCTTTTCTGCGTCTTCTATCTTCTTCGTCAGCTATGTAACACACTTTATTAACCATTAGCTCATAAACACAATAAGACGCGACATTGTGAAAGAATATTGAACGAGCATAGGGGAGACCGAGGATAGTTTTAACAGGTGAGTTGTGATAAAGCTGGTTTCTCTGCACCTATGACAGTTAGCAAGGTGACAACTTCACGCGAACTGGAGTATCGAAAAAGCAATTAATTTGCAAAGTTGCCAGCACGATAAACTATCATATTATGCTCAGAGAAATTGGCTTTGTCACAACTCACCCCTGTTTCAACTCTCCTCGGTCTCCCTTACAACCATAACAGTTCCACCATAATCTTATACAACAACCACCAAAACCAAAACCAAACAACCTTCGTCCAAAACTCTCTTAGGATTTGGTTAATTCTGGTCAACTCTGCTCTGCGGGCTCAGCAATCTGCAGTAGGTTCTCATCACACTCATTTTGGCATCACTATTAGTGTCTTTGTATAAAATATTAATAGACGGAGCGAGATAAACTGACCATGGTGGGCTTGGCGCTGCTACTCTTGGACAGCGCCCGCAGTTGCAGGTGGAGCAGCGCCGACTCGCTCTGCTCCGCTGCCGGCTCGTCCAGCACCGTCAGACCTGGAGGCCGACAGTACAAAACCCCGCTAAAGTGATAAAGACACTGACGATCTAGTAAAGGTCGCGGGAAACCGCTGGATGACAGCAGCAGAGGACCGATCGTTGTGGAAAACCTTGGGGAAGGCATTTATCCAGCAGTGGACGTCTTCCGGATGATATTGATATAAATAAAAAAAACCTGGCAAGAGCATGTCGGACCGAAGCCATCAAGTACTACAAACATAAAAACCAACAAATAATAACTTATTTTCTATTTAAAGTCAATTGGTGCCTTACTTCGGATTTAAATTTGACACATTTTGTATAGGCAAATGTCAAATTTCAACCCGAAGTAAGCCTTATCTATCCGCGGTTTGAATATAGGGTTCGGCCGTTAGATGATTTTAGTAGGTATAGACACTTTAATCGCCTGTATCTCATGAACCAATGATAGTTACTTAGTCGTGATAGTTTTCCTTTAAAATACTTTATAATATGCTCTTTCATTTAAGATTTTTTTCAGATTATTAGTATTTGTAGTTTTGGCTGAGGGGGGGGGGGGGGGGAGGACACTTGAGTCTAATAAAAATTTGCGCTTTAAAGCTTAATATTTCATAAACAAATCACTTAATCGAAAAACTTATTTCACAAACCCATAATAATTTTGAAAGACCTATCCAACGACACCCGCTCTATAGCGTAGACGATTTTCTTTTTTTTACATTTTATTGTACCACTTTGTTGGCGTGACTAATATGCATATTCATGCCAAATTACAACATTCTAGCACTAAAAGTCTCTGCGCTAGACTGCGGACGGACGGACGGACATGGCGAAACTATAAGGGTTCCTAGTTTGACTACGGAACCCTAAAAAAAACACAAAGGGCAATGTCACACAAATTGACCTAGTCCCAAACTAAGCTCCAGGCTTGTATTATGGTTACTAGACAACTATTAACTTACTTATATAGAGAAATATATACTTAGGTAAATCCATAGAAAACATCCAAGACTCGGGAACAAATACTCGTGCTCATTACACAAATATCTGCCCTTACCAGGATTTGAACCCAGGACCAACTAGGCTAGAGTGTCGTCAAATGACGGACACTATGAAGGGCTACGTGTAAAGGCTAACCGACTTCTTATCTCGGTAAGTATCTTGCTAAAGAGCCGCATAGCTTAATTAGCTAGTAGGTAGTGACTCGGCCTCCGAAGCTAGCGGCCCCGGTTTCGGTTCCCGTAAGAGAAAATATTGTGTGATGAGCGCGATGTATTTTTAATTGAGTCTTGGATGATTTCTATGTATTTAAATATGTTTTTATTTACATAAGTACGTTTATCGTTGCTTAGTTAGTTGGTTAGTTTAGGGAATAAGGGCTTGTAGTACTGTTAGGCGATGGGCTTGCAACCTGTCACTAATACACTGACAAAAATCTTGGCCTGATTGTGCAAAATGTGGTTACAGAATTATCAAGAAGTCTTTTTAGAGTTGCTGGTAATTCTGTAGCTCTGCCTACACCACTCTGGGAATGAAGGCGTGATGTTATGTGTGTGTGAGTTAGTTTAATAGTCTTGAGGCGAGTTTGGGTCTTGATAATTTGTGTGAGATGATCTCTAATTATCACTTTACTAATATTGTCACTTTATGTGTTTCAATCACGCCTAAACGGCTGAATGTTATTGGTCAAAATTGATTACTTTTACCTAATCCCAGTTTTTTTTTCGATTCCCGACTTAAAAGTTATTGTTTTATAACTTCATAAGGTTTCTATGGTACAATTACAATCGCATCATATTTGTTTGGGTGTTACGTTAACGATTGACGTGTGTAACTTACCGAGGTTGTCGATGTGCTCGAGAAACGGTTCGCCGAGCGGCTCGCCGCGCACGTTGCGCGCCGGCGTGCCCACCTTAAGGAACGCGTCGATGTCGCCCACCGCTGGGACGTACTCCGGCACGAACGGCTGCAGCTTCAGCTCGATGTCGATCTTCTGCGGCGTGTATCTGATAAAAACAGTAACCCACATACGTAAATAAATAAATTACATACATTAAATCACGCCTGTTTCCCAGAGGGATAGGCAAAGACCACTTCTTTCCACCTGCTACGATCCTGAAAATCTCTTTCGCTTCTTCCACATCCATACCTACATCGAGTCAAGCATGAACGTCGGTTTCGGGTACTAAAGATTCGGCCCTTTTGCAGAATAGGGAACATGCGTCTTTTTTTCTTACGCTCTCTGGAAAGTGCTGAAAGATAGGAATAACTATATACGCGACATAGTTGTCGTGTATTTTTTTCACTTTTTCGGAATATTTGTACTTTTTGTTCAGGTTACAATTGTCGTCTCATAAAAACAAAAAAGTCAAAATCTCGAAATCAGTGCCACTTTTCTAAGACTAATTTAGCTTTTTCGGAACGTCCTAAGTGCCCCCTCCTATCAGCAGGTCTTAGATTATCCACTAATTACCTAACACCCTGTATAGACCTTGTACTATGGGTATATACGTACTAGACAACGATAAACGTACCTATATTAATCAATTAGGGGAAAACTAGGGACACGCTTAGGTACTCAAATTGAGCTAGTTCCAAGCTAAGAATAATCTAGAATGGTACTATGGGTACCTATTAGTTCGTAAGAAATAGGTAACGATAGACAAATAAATACTCATTTAGACTCACGACGCATCACATACCTATCAGGAAATATGAACCAGCTAGCTTGAGCTGCCCCACGTACTCATAGGCATAACCACACCCCGTTATCAGTGGTGAAAAAACATTGAAAATGCTAGGGCTGACACTACACATTAACATTACATTCATATTTTTACCGGTAGGTATAATTTGATATACCTATTTGAGGAAATCAATATAACTACTTGTTTTATTCATAGGTATTTATATATACTGTGAAGAAATTTCACTTCAAAAAGGTTTAATTTGGTTGTTGAACACTTTAATAATACTTAGCTGTCAAAACATTTAATTTTGTCAAAATATGTTTGATGTCATATTTCGTTTTATGTTCAGTAAAAATATGAATTTCATGGATAATCGTGCTGAATTTATTCAGTTTAAAATGGAGCTAATGGCAAAACTGGAAATAAACCGAATCCGACGCGGAAAAAATGGTTCGCAATTTTAGTAAAACTGTTCTGTGTATTTTCTTCCAATATCTATTGATTATTTTTTCCTAAATAAATTTCATTTTTTTATCCTACAGATATGATAAAATTATGCAAATGCATTATAAATTTTAAGGAAAGATGCCTAAGATTCCTGTTAAAACATGTTAATACGTACAAATATGACGATTGCTGGGATAATGTTTGCGGAGTATTCAGAAAATTTATGACGAGTGAAAATGAATGACTAAAAGATGGATTTTGCACATGCAATAACCCAACATCAGAGTTACGGAAAATGTTAATGAAAGAACCATCTCATCAAATGGAACCTTTTTGGTGTGAAGTGGTCAATGTAATTGAAAGGTATTAACTGTATTTATAGTCGGACGGTTTAGGTATTTAAATAAAGGTAAACAAAAGGTAAACCAAAAGGTAAGGTAAGGTAAACCAAACAATTTAGAAAAACTTTTAATAATATATGATATATTCAGAAAAGTAAATGGAAGTATATAACTTACAGGTCTGTTGTTTTATTTACAAGGTTACCATCCACATATCAGATGATTAACGATATTAACAAAATGTTTCTATAATTCAGCCACAGATGTAACAAAATATAATAATAAACCAAAGTAATGTTTCATTTTTAAAAAAATTAGCGACATTTATACCGGTATGTCAAATGTACTAGACTTAAATGAATATAGTGTGACAACCCTATTATTCGATTTCAATGAATTTTCACCGCTGATAACGGGGTGTGGGCATAACGCATAGATATTATAGATTCCAACCGACTTTCGAAGAGCGGTTTTAACACAAACAATGCTAATAAACCACGAAATAAGTAAGGTTAAACAAATTGGTTGACGAGGGCTATGATGTATGTAAACACTTATGTAGCGGTCGAGTTCATAAATATGTATAATGAATTAAGGTCGTTAAATGTACCTACACAAATCCATTTTTAGGGTTCCGTAGCCAAATGGCAAAAAACGGAACCCTTATAGATTCGTCATGTCTGTCCGTCTGTCCGTCCGTATGTCACAGCCACTTTATTCCGTAACTATAAGAGCTATACTGTGGAAACTTGGTAAGTAGATGTATTCGGTGAACCGCATTAAGATTTTCATACAAAAATAGAAAAAAAACAATAAATTTTTGGGGTTCCCCATACTTAGAACTGAAACTCAAAAATTTTTTTTTCATCAAACTCATACGTGTGGGGTATCTATGGATAGGTATTCAAAAATGATATTGAGGTTTCTATTATAATTTTTTTCTAAACTGAATAGTTTGCGCGAGAGACGCTTCCAAAGTGGAAAAATGTGTGTCCCCCCCCCCGTAACTTCTAAAATAAGGGAATGATAAATGTAAAAATAATATATGATGTACATTACCATGCAAACTTCCACCGAAAATTGGTTTGAACGAGATCTAGTAAGTAGTTTTTTTTTAATACGTCATAAAAACATTGATCAAAGCTACAACGAACTTTTATATTATGTTACTTGCTGCTACGGAACCCTTCATGGGCGAGTCCGACTCGCACTTGGCCGCTTTTTATTTATATAGATTGAATGAATTCATTCCAACTTGTATCTATTCCCCCCGCAGCTTCCGCTCTATATCTATTTTAAAGTCAGGCGGATGGGGACCGGCATAACATAAAGAATCATGTCTCATTACAGCTTAACTTTGTCTCTAAGATACTCTCCACCATAATTCGATTGCGCCTTGGTCACATTTGTTCGCCCTCTTTTCTGGCGAAGATTCATGTACGGGATCATTCTCTATGTGAGTGCGGTCTCGAGGAGGGAACTCCGGATCATATATTTTTAACTGTTCAATTGCTCCAGTTTCTTTGTACAACTTTCTCCCTGGAGGGAATTTCATCTCTCGCCCAGCTAACCTTAGTAATGTCCTCACTTTTGTAAATACTTCCTTTGTATATATTTTAGCTAAGTATATTAATGACATTAATATTAAGTTGTAAATTGCCATTTTAGGTTTAGTATTTGTAGTTGTAGTTATTTTAAATAATCTATTCAATTTTAGATCCCCCAACTGATGAATCTGCATCTTCTTTTGGAAAAACATTTTCACCGATCACTTGTAACTTCCAACCTTGACACTGGCAGAATAAAATTGTCCCACTGGACAGTAGCCATATAATATAAAAATTGAACTTGAACTAAGATATTACTCGTTTAAATAAAGGCCCACTTACACGGGACGGAAATTTTCGGCATTTTATAGCGAAAACAAAAACCGTCTAAAATTGCACTTGCACGGGAAATTTAATGAGTAACTAGAGAAAGCCCTCGACTTCGTACTCGTACAATTAGTTTCCCGCTATTCCCCCTATTTTAACCGCTTAGGGGTGCATTTACTAAAAACCCCTTCTTAGTTCACCCCCTAAGGTATTCAAGGAACCAAAGTCCCTAGCTCCAGCGGTTTCGTCTGTGCGTTAATCGATCAGTCGTCCAGTCAATTTCTTCTTTTAATATAGATAATTGCTCGTCCATACATTACGAGGCTACGGGCGTCAAAATTAAACCAAATTACAGTAAGACGGCTATTGTTGACGGGTAATGATTGCTCAAAAAAACCCCGGGTAACCCGCACTTTTAGGTAATTGCCCGTAACTCCCACTCTTTTATAGCTATTCCTTCGGAAACTGTCTAATTCTCAAGGGTACAATTATTTTTGTGATTTCCGTCTCAGGCCTATAATTAAACTAACTGTACCAAATTTGACATCAGTTAAGGTTTTGTGTCGTATACGGAACAGGCAAACAAACACACTTTGACATAATGGTAATGATAATGTTAAATGATAATGATAAACGATAAATGATAAATGATAATGATAAATGATAATGGTACCTGTGTCAGGAGACCTCGCTCTCCCATGGTAAGCATACGTACATTTTAGAAACTTACCCAAATTAACTTGCATAAATAATGAAGGATAAGTAACGGTATATTGTTGTAGCTTTCTACAAAAACTAAACACGAGTGATGTCATATCGCTGCATGATTATTCGAGTAGTTAATGCTAGCGATTTATAGTCGCTGTTTTGTAGCATCCACCTTAAGAGCGATAATGTATATAGTTGTGCCCGTATAGGGATTGAGGAATTTTTATCATGACACGAGTTCTGTTTGTGCCCAACACAAATGTACAGGGCATCTATCCTTTTCAAGAGAACAATGTTGCTTTAGACATGTTATAGTATTGTTAACGTTACGATCTTCTTTTTCTTCTTAATTAATGGCTTTCTTTCCTTGAATTAACAATGTGTATATAATGTATTAAGACAGTCACCAATCACCATGAACTTATTAAACGAATAAGTCCATGAATATCACACGCGAGAACAAATTGTTCGGTTAAAGGGCAATTAAGAAACGTTTTGCGACCAACATTCGCCATACATTTATACGGCTAATTTCGTCACAAAACTGACCTAAATTAACCTTTCTTAATTTTCCCTAACTAGGGTACACTTTATTTTGAAAATTCCCTAAAGAGTATTGATGTACTAAACGAAAGCAAGTCCGACGTTACGATATTTCTTATTTACGTGACAGTAATGGCGGTTGAATACTATAACATATAAAACAAAGCAATCGAGCTGGCTCACCCAGGGGAATAGAAAGCACACTCTACAATACACCTACCTATAACAAATTTAACCCGTATTAGCTAAGCATCTTGGATCTAACCGACTAACCTCGCTCTTATACACACTTAACTCATCAAAACTGTGTGAATCAACCGCAACCCGACTAACACACATCTTATTATCGCACTATCAACATAAAACGGATCCTACTAGTGATAAAACAGGGTATAATTTCCCTGTCGTGTTATAAGTGGGTTAGTTACCGCAAGGTTGTACTGTGGGTGGAGATAATTCAAACCGGGTGCAATGGAGCGGGCAGGAGATATGATACGTCGGACTTTCAGTCGGAACGAAATTAGAATGTTATTTAGATGCTGTATGGAGGATGCAATCAAGAGTTTCATTATAGCATTGGCCCTGTTATTCGCTGAGGTTGAATTGGGAAAATCTGCCTTATTACTGACAGCTGCAAGCTTCTTTTGCCGGTGCCGGTACATTTTTTAATTCGGATCCGAAATGACTTACTCTTTACTTTTGCAAAAATATACAAAATATCCTATGACTTATCTAAATATACAGGGTTATTGGTTATTGCATACATTTCCGTTAAGAGGTCATAGTTGAGCTCATTTGGAGTAAATTAGGCCGAAAATAATTAGATTCTGAGATATTGATCAATTTAAATTGAATATTAATACTTTATCCTTATTTCAATGTCACAAAAAATTCTTAATGTTGTTTTATTTCAGAAGATTTTCAGTGCAATCTTGCATTATTAGAAACATTACGAATCAGCGAAGTTTTCAAATCCATTTTCCCGTTTTTTTATACTCAACTTCTTAAGTAATTACCGAGTTAATCACACGATAATACGACAAAATTAAAGCGACATTGTTTTACCGAGTTCAATATAGAGGCCTTCAAAGAAAGATCTATTTTTCAATTCAAGGTAACATAGCGACTATATGAATGACCTACATAAATTTCAAACCTTAAAATTTGAAGATATATTGTTTCAATGTCTACCCTTTGTGGTTGCCGGGATAGAATAGTGCCACTCCATGTCTTCCTGTGGATGTCGTAAGAGGCGACTAAGGGAATAAGGGCTTGTAGTACTGTTTGGCGATGGGCTTGCAACCTGTCTCTAATACACTAGTAAACTTCTTGGCCTGATTGTGCAAAATGTGGTTACAGAATTATCAACAGGTCTATTTAGAGATGTTTGTATTTCTGTAGCTCTGCCTACCCCACTCAGGGAATGAATGCGTGATTTTATGTATGTATGTATGTTACAATGTCATTGAACTTGCGCGCTATCTACCTAAATCCCTAGACATCACATTGGTTGTTTTGTTTTAAACGGTGACTGACATGTTTTTAGGTCGAGAAAATGTTTAACTTGTCTTAACATTTCACGCAAGATTTATTCATAGCTGCAATTAGACCAAAATATCCCCTTAACTACGTTGTAAGCGAAACATACTCTAGAAGTTTTAAATGCTAATTCAAGTTGGGCATCAAAGAGCCGAACCTACCTACTTTTTATGATAACTTACCATTTTATCGAATTTCACTTCACCGATTGTATCATTTCATCGAACGCTACCTATTTTCTGCTGAAACCATAATGTTTTCAGGATATCTTAAACATTAATTACGTAGGTTAGGTTAGGTTAGATTTTCAAGATACCCTGAAAACATTATGGTTTGGCAAATTATACATTCGACGAAAGGTGTTTCGATAAAATTATAGACGCCCATGCACTTTTTATGGCATGGACATTACAGGCCACTTAATGGTAAGCGGGCACCACGTCCATAGACATTGGTAATCTTTAGACTGCAAATGCGTTATCGAATTAAATCTAGTTTGTCCGAGTTAGAACTTTAGAGGTTTGAATGCCCATTCCTCCTCTATCTTCCTTTCCATACTTAATTTTATCTTCAGACACGTTGTGGCGTGAATCAACTATTAATGATGGACATACCCTTAGGCTAGGTTTGAGTCGGCGCGCGATACGAGTCGGTAAGTAAATAGCGGCACGAGAGGCTACGCTTTGTTAGAAACTTATACCGCGCGCCGAGCCAACCGAGCGTGACGCTCGTTCATATAAACCTAGCCTTATTCTAGCAGATCATCAGCATCAGCTGATCTTACAACACACACATTTGCTGACTGACAACCCAGGTACACTATCATTCATTGGCACTAATGTCCCATTAATCTCTTCACCGCCACAAAACAAACGAAGTGACGTGCTCCGTGCGCCACGGAACATCGGTATCACTATCACTACATACTTAGTATAAAACAAAGTCGCTTTTTCTGTCCCTATATCCCTATATATGCTTAAATCTTTAAAACTACGCAACGGATTTTGATGCGGTTAAATTATTTTTAATAGATAGAGTGATTGAAGAGGAAGGTTTATATGTATAATACTTTAATCCAGAGCGAAGCGAGGGCGGGTCGCTAGTAGTAATTAAAAGGAACTTTATTACTAGAGAGCGGATTTCAAGTTTCATACGGATATGATTAGTGCGATTGGTTAGATAGATAGATAGATTTATTTATTAGATATCACGTTGTTTATTGGTCTTACAGTTATCTTATTACTTAGGTACTTACTTACTACTGTACTCTTACTTACTAATGTTACTCTTGCGACAAACTATAATTGGGTCGTTCTACTTTTTTACCGACAATACATCGTCATTTTTCTATATTTTGCGTTTTTCAACTATTGATAATTATGGTTTTAATTTTTGATTTTTAAATACGTTGCGTGAATTTTTATTTGGACTAAATAATGATTATTTCGGTGGCGGTAATGTTTTTTTCATTATGGTGGTTTTTCAGAATATACTGTGACAGAGTGGCCGTTTTCAGAGGAGACTAAATTTTGTATTACCACACTGTCACGCGATTCTATGAAAAACAAACTTATAAAAAAAAACACTGGATAGAGAAAGTGAAAGATTATTTAGTACTAATAGATGAATAAATGTTTGGACGTATATTCAAACACTAAAACATGAATAATCAATACTCTAACTGATAACGTATGGTAAACTGAGGACCGGCAATTTTCGGTAAAAAAGAAGAATGACCCAATTATGTAAAGAATAATATTTTATTTTAATTGAATGATCCCATTGTTAACACTCAATAATTAAATTATTTTAACACCTTTAACATCTGTTGATGTTGAACGGATTTTAGGATTAAGTATACATGGATTTTGGATAGTAATCGTCATCAATTTAAAAATGTCAACCTAGAAAAATAATTATTTGGTTATCCATTATCATTATGTATCACCATAAATTCTTTGTGTCGATATATGACCTTCATACAGTTGACATGGAAAATAAATACTTGTACTTGTCTTATCCATATTAAACTTGTAATCGCTACTTCAAATCCGCTCTCTATTTTAACAAAGTACAGGTGAGCTGAAAAATAAATGTATTTAATTGCTTTTTTACTTCAAAAGCTATAGTATAATACGTAGGTAGGCTTAGGTTATGTTAGTTCTACAGCACGCCCGGAGGGCCGAACCACCTAGCAATAGGAGCTCCGCGGCAGCGGGGCTCCGTCGATAATGTCTTATTTCAAATCAATAAGTTTATTCCAATCTATGTATTCTGTAGGTAACTGTACAAATGCCATTTTAAGAATTTACCATTAACAGAATCTGCCGTTTACGTAATCTGCCATTCAGAAAAAAATGGATTTTCAGGACCTCAGAATTAAGGATTCCCTCATCCCCTGTACGTCGTAGCAGATCTCATGAGACTACTCGAACTCACTTCATGATGTACTGGAAGATGTTCTCCATATCAGCGGGCACCTTCAGGTCCTGGAACTGCTTGGGGTCGTAGGCGCCCTCGGCGGGGATGACGACGCCGGCGCCGGCCGCGCGCCGCCGCCCGCTCGCCGGGTCGCGCTCTAATCCCAGCTCGGCGCTGTCGCTGTCTGAGAGGGCAACGAACAATAAGTAGATTGTACAACAAGAGCATAGAACAAACCATTTTATCCAAGACTTATGGTATCCATCCGAGCCGTCAGGCGAGGGTGGATAATTAAGTCGTGGATTAAATGGGTTTTAAGACCGAGTTACTCAATTATTCACTTCGATTACGAGGAAATAAAACAGTAATAATTTAAAATACTTTTTCTTGGATTTAGGCGGCAATGTCTGTTCAATAAGTTCTTTTGCATTTTTAACCATTAGTGTGTTAGGTGTGAGAATTATTTCCTCCTCACTGATAGCATTTTAACGAAATTCCGTAGAACAACAAGTTTTACGAAGAAAACAACTAAGAAATAGTCCAAAACGTGACTACAACCTCTTCCCGCCACTGCTTTTTTTATTTATTTTCATGAAACCTGTAATTTAGGTCGAACGCAATACTGCCAGTTTTGCGAAGATACTAATTAATAGTCCAAAACGAGACAAAAACCTCTTTCCCGCCACTGTATTTCTTATTAAACTTTTTTTTTAATGTTATGCATGAAATTTTTAGCATAGGTCGAACGGGATACTGCCAAGTAATACTTTGATTTTGTATGTTTTTTGTTAATAATGCTTGTTTTTAATAGTTTAAAATTTAATTTGTGTTAGATTGAAGGCAAATAAATGAAAGTAAATGTATTCAAATAACAAGTTTTTTTAGTGCAGTCACCTCGTCTATCTCGCTGTAGGACTTAATTGTCTTACTCTAGATGACGACAACACTTTATGCAATAGTGCATAAAATGCGATTTACACTTCTCATAGCTCTAAAATGACTCATTATAGCCATGTATTGGCTGACTAAAGTAATGCATGTTATCCCTAGGGTTTAGCGACATTAAACTCCCTTGGGACTAAGGACGAAGTAGGTAGGTAAGTAGGTACTTTATCTTTTTGATTTCCTTATTTGTTTTAAAACTATGCCATGGAAAACTACAAACAGCCAGATACATTGTCATTTGAATTGTTGTCTATGGACTATTTATTTGTTATGTTCCAATCTAACCCCATAAACAACCTTGTTGTTTTCTCTTTGTTCATTACAGTTACGGATTGAGGGTAAAAATTATTATAGCACTATTAAGTTGTAACTTTTTAAGTGTGCATGTTAAAACGATTATAATTTAAGATTCGTTTTTCTCGCAATCGATGTGAAATGTAGTGTTTACCTCGAGACTAAAAAGCCATAATGACACTCGAACTTCATGCACCCTCGCTTTGCTCGGGTGGATTAATGTCTAGTGTCCTAATTACTTTAATCCCTTGTTGATCAATCTACTATTTACTTCTCTCACTGTCATATGACCCATAAAAAGCTATGTATAGAGATACTTAAGAGTATCCCTTTGAAACGCATAAAATTGTTTGTTATAATATATTGTTTGGTCTAACATCCTTTTAGGCTGATATTACAAAATTTAAAAAGCGTCTATTGTGTAGATTACATAGGTCAGGTTAGGTAAGGCTAGTTTTTTATAACGATACTTATAAAAAGACGGTCTTTGTGCATCTTTTTATATTTACTGTATTCTTTTAGTTTTTCTTTTGTACATTAAATTTTTACATACATACATTACATACAACACATTAGACCAAATAATGATTATGCCACTCAATATAAGCCCGGAATTAAGTGATACATTCGATCTTTAGGTATTGAATTTATTTAACTTTTTAATTTTCTTGGGAAGCCACGAACATTGGTCAAGTCGTTGTCTTTTTTTTAATACAAATTTATATTCTCCTCTCGCCTTGTCTCGCGTCGCCTTATCGGTGGAAAGAAACACCTTAACGCTTGAATCAATAGAGTAGGTCAGCTTTGTTTTAAAAGTAACCTCTGCAATTATTATTTAATCACTAGGTGCAATGTCATAACTGGTATTTTGGATATATGCCAATAATTAGATGTTCTACTCTGCCCTACCTACCCTACTTTACTATTAAAGCAAGTTTCATATCTCAAGTCGCGATCAACCTAACTAAACAAACATATTCCCTTTATAACGGCAATACCCAGTGAATTTTGATTCCGGAATCATAACGGTTGGGTTCATTGGACAGACCGACGCATATAGATCGATGGCGTGATCTATATGGATCATACATAATGTATTAGTTCTATGCACCGTTCCGTGCGCGGATAAAAAACTTAACCATTTACTTAATAAGCAGGTATTAAAATGTGTTGCCGAATTTATAAATAAGTTTGTACGTTTGTCCATTCGTAAGTACTTTGACTTTTAAATGTACAGACCTTGGCTTCATGTCAGGTGTATGTGACTGCCACACGTAGGTGGGTGAGGACCAAAAAGTTGGACCATAGTCGAGCGTAGTTAATACAAACAACAAAGGCGAAAAAAGTTCCACTGTGCGAGGAAAAGTATCCTTAATAATAATAATCACAGGACAATCTCACACAAATTGACCTAGTCCCAAACTAAGCTCTAGGCTTGTACTATGGGTACTAGACAACGATAAACACACTTATATAGAGAAATATATACTTAAATAAATAGAAAACATCCAAGACTCAGGAACAAATACTCGTGCTCATCACACAAATATCTGCCCTTACCAGGATTTGAACCCAGGACCCCTCCTAGCTTCGAAGGCAGGGTCACTCCCAACTAGGCTAGCGTGTCGTTCGTTCCGTACAATTGTATCTATTGTTAATTGTCGTCGCACGACCAAATAGTTTCATAAAAAAACAATTGCGTGAGTTAGCGTGCCAAACTTTTTAGTCCTTACCCAGGTAAGATTATAAATATTATAATAAAGAAATAAAAACCGCTCAAGTGGGTGTTTTCCAAAAAAAGTGTACATCGTTACAGACAAAAGTTAAGAAAATAAAACTTTTTCCATTTCGTCACGAAAATTAGCCATACATTTACATAGGTACGTTAATTTTCGTGACGAAATGGAAAAGTTAAGTTTTCTTAACTTTTGTCTTTAACGATGTACCTACACTTTTTTTCGAAAACGCCCAAGTGCGAGTCAAACTCGCGCACTGTGGGTTGGTATTAATAAAAATAATCCGTTTTTAATTCGATTTCTGATTGAATCAGTGCTAGCCCACCTCCCCCTTGATCATTTCTTTATATGTCTTGTTTTTCTTCAGAGTTTGTGCTATAATCATACCAAATTTGACGCTTTTGTGATATTTGATTTTCATGATACAACAAAATATCGTTTAATATGGGAACTTAATTATGTTTTAAAAAAAAATGCTAGTAAATCTGCCGTACACGCTATCTTTTACCCTACGGTTCAAAAGACATCTCTTTAAAGTTGGACTGACGGACGGACAGCGTAGGCACATTGATATGTTGGTCCCTTTGGGCTTCCTTCGCCGGGCATGGAACCCTAAAAAGAAATTTGCCAAAACAAGATATATGGCCCGTTTTAAAAAAAAATCATAGTTAAGGGCTTTTTTAGAATCAAAACTTAATTGATTCCTTTGTGTAACGAAAGTTACCCATATAGGAAGTTTGTATGACTACCTAACTTTCGTTACAAAGGACGCGATCGTGATTTTGTTTTCATTAAGACCTTTACTATGTAAATGTTTTTTGAAAACGCCCCTAAGTCAAACCTGGTTAAGTTGGTTCTATTTTCAATCGACGACGCGCCCTGCTATAGTAGATATTTTATAAAATGTCGGAATCCACTTGGGAGATTCCACTAGGCATTCCGATATTTTATGAAATTCCTTCTATACCTACCTGCTAAATTTTACATGGGTACATAGAAACAACCGTGTAACGTCGATTTTAGGGCGAGGCGCCCCACCCACCGTGAGCTGAGAACACTACAAACAGAACAGAGGCATGCAACAGATTGTTTTTACCAGAATTATCAGACGAATCCACCAGTTTTGTCTTCAACCTGTTTTTAAAACCTTCCTCTTTCGAAGACTGCTTCGGTAGCTCCGCAGGTTTATCCAGCGGTTTCACTTCCGGACTCTGAATAAAAAATATTCGCATACCAACAGACAATTAGCTAGTCTCAATATTGTTGTTACATCGTTATCTCACAGTTAACGCTTACCGCATCTCTGCCACTGACATTGTTCTTGAAAGCCTCATTCTCAGGATCGGTGTCGCTTTCGCTCTCTGAGTCGAAGTCGTGTCGCGCCGTGTGCCGCGTCGGCGGATTGAATTTGGACATAGCCGCCTTAACCACTTCCTCGTCGGAACTGGAAGAGGGGCTCTCTATTTCCCTCGCATTCACCTCTAGCGTTTCGTCATACATCCGACTAAACTCATTAGACTCACAAACAACTTCGCTCGCGTCCTCGCACGTGGTCAGCGTTTGACAATGTTTGTCCCGCATTGCCATGGCAACGCGCGCACGAGCGAACCTCCTTGGTCGAGCTCTGGGCAAAAAGAGCCGAGCCAATGCCCCCGCTAAGTAGGACTTTTTGTTGAAAGTAATGTCTTGGCACTGCGTGGTACAGTCAGACCGACGTGTCAGCATATCACATGCATTTTCTATTCAAAAAATTAAAGCTTTATGAGCGCTGTTAACAAATAAACAAGGTGGTTCAAATGCCATTGCATGTTCACACTCCAAGGCACAACTTGCAAGATTGGAATCTACTAAGTCTAATAAAGAACAAGCTTTGAAGACCTGACATCATTTGTGATAGTACTGATAATATCTAAAGTTAAAAAAATGAACCCCTCCTCTAATTAAGGTACTTTGGATAACATCTTACTAGGGCTACTTTTTGTTCCGAAAAATTGGGAAGTTCCTGAGGGAGCAGCGATAAACAACTTCCACGCGGACGTAGCCGGGGGCAAAAGCTAGTATTGTTTAGTAATCCTTTATCGCTATTACCTTGGGACCTGTAAAATTTTTCGGGATAAAAATCCATGTCCTCCGAATTTCATCTAAATCGGTTCAGCAGTTTAAATGCGTGTGTCTATCTGCTGCCTCTTCAGGCAGCAGATAGACACACGCATTTACATTATTATTATGGATTATAAATGCGGAAGATTAGATGTTTATTAGTGGCACAGAGATATATATTATTAGTCTAGAATAGCACATAGGCTTTTTATCCACATAGGTAATTAGACAGACAACAGGACAGAAGGAATACCGATGAACAACTTCTACGCAGACGGAGTCGCGCGCAAAAGCTAATGTTGTCACTTCCACAACCAAAACGAATCTAACGACTTCTCATATGTTTCAAAATAAAAATCCATCAAGTCGTTTAGGCTGCAGAGTGCAGAGCGCTACAAAGAAATTGACATACACTCGAAAAACATAACTCTCCTTCAGACGGAGTCGGGTAATAAAAGTATGTTGCTATTTTTGTCTGTCTGTTTACTAAATACCTACTTAATTATAACTCATCATTATAATTTTTTATTCCTTTTTGCTAGTTTAAAACTAAAGATCAAATCTATAATTCACCCGAGCGAAGCCGGCGCAGGTTGACAGTTATTTTTTTATAAGAACTGGGCGGTTTTCTCATAAAAAGTGTACATCGTTAAGGACAAAAATTAAGAAACTAACTTTTCCATTTCGTCACGAAAATTAGCCGTTCATTCAGATACTAATTAGGAAAAGTTTAGTTTCTTAAATTTTGTCCTTTACGATTTACTTTTTTTTGGAAACCGCCCACCTACCTACTTTATTCCTATATATGCTGCAATGCGAAAACATGACATCAACAAAATCTTAGTAAAGGAATTTATCAATTAAAATAAAACAATATGTTTGAAAAGTCAATAGGTTTAATAACTAATTCAAACAGTCTATCTCTAAGTATAACCTCTACATTACAAAAATATTTAACATCGGAAAATATTATATTCCAGTCTCCTAAAATTTTCCTTCCAAAAATATTTCTGAATTAAAGGACTTTTAAAAAGAGCTGCATCATAGTTATAAAAATATACAAAACGTGATATGAAGAGATCTGCTGATGCGGAAAGTTTATGAGATACAATGTCGCTAAGGATAACATGGCTAATAGATAAAACTTAAAAAATATGTCTAAAATATAAATTTATCATTATCATGCATATTCGAAATGTAAAATGGAGGTAATTTTCTTTGTTGTAGGTACACATTTACAAAAATATACGAATGCACGAATAAACTATCCAAAAGTTAGTTTTATACATAATTGAGGGTTTGTGAATTAAAGCTACACATGCTGAAAATACACATTATCCACTATCAAAAATGTCGAATGTTAAATTGACATGAATACACTTTTTCATTATAGATATTTCACATTCTCGTTATGACTAGCATAATACAAAATGTGTTACACATATAAAATATTGTTTTCACACTCGCTATTTCGAGACAAGAGAAGACAAGACTAATTAATAAACAACAGCTACTAATCACTTTACATTTATCGACTAACATCCAATTAGGCTTTATCACAATTTGCAGTCTTGAATTTATGTGGAAACTTTAACAAAAATTGTTTATTAGGCACACGTTTCACCGCCGTTACCGGCTTAATGCAACTTACCAGGAAATAAGCGCACAAGCAACGAGACTCGAGATATCCAACTATATCATCCAGACAATAAAACGTAGCTAATGTTTGGATGCGCCTAAAATTAGTTCAGCCGACTTTATTGATGAGTTCATCACATATGGCCGTCAGTTCCTCGTTAGCTTTAGTTTTCTGCGCGAGGCTTTCCTCGAGCGAAGTAATATGCAAATCTTTCCGCTTTATCATAGCGTTAAATTTCAACACTTCAGCCTCATGCCCTTTGTTCAACTTCTCCAACTCTTGGTTTGCGTGATTAAGTTTCGAAGTAGCGTGCTGTTTCAGTAGCTCATAATTTGAATGCATTTTAGCCAGATTGTCTTCAAAATCTTTAAGAGAATTCTTATAGGTCTCTTCGTTAGTTTTATAACTTATTATAATCTGTTTGCTCTTCTCATATTTGCTGTGCAAGTCGTTAAATGAAACCTCCATACTGGTCAGATGAGCTGTCTGCTCGTCTCTCTCCCGTATGAGCTGATTGCGCTCCTCAGCGTACCGTTTTTTGTCCTGTTCGGTTTCGGATATTAAACTAGCGATGGTCCGTTCGTACTCTTCTACAACTGCCGCCATGTTCCTGTTCATTGTGGTTTTTTCAGAAAGATTTTCAGTTAATTCATTTACCTTTTTTAGTCTTTGTGCACTCTCTGCTTCCAGAGACTTCATTTGAGTTTCTAAAACAGACAATCTACTTTTCAGTTCTTTGCTTTCGCATCTTAAATTATACACGTTTATTTCCTTTTCAGCTAGCAATTCTCTGAGCTGCGTAAGAGCTTGATCAGCTTCGTAGTGCTCTTGACTGACGTGGGTGACCGTCGAGTCGAGGCGAGCTGACGGGCTACTACCGCTCAAAGAGAGGAGCCTGTCAATCACTGCCATTGCAGGTGAAGTAAAAGTCATTGATAGCCTGTTTGTTCTGTTCGGCGTTGTAATTTGTCTAGGCGTAGCCACGGGATTAACAGCCGGAGGGACTACCATCATTGGTTTAGACACAGTGACGTTCATATCATCGTGGCTTTCCTCAAATGGGCTTTGCATTTCAAGAGATATGTTTAGATTCGAGGGGCCAGCGATGGACTTCTCAAGTAACGAGATATCTTCTTTAGGAGGCAGCACCGCTGCAGGTGTTTTCTTTGGAGTACTTTGTCTTCGTTTTATCTCGCTCAACGCAGCAGCGACACCTTCGGATGTGACTCTTCGAGAAAATAGGGGATCAAATTTAAGGAATAAACTCTCTTTACCGCTATACGCAACTTCATCTGCCTTATTTTGGTTCATAAGAAATTCAAAAGCTTCGGCGTCTATAAACATCTCTGCCGCATCCGTGGTTTCATCGTTTATATTATTTTTTACAACCATATTGATCTTTTTATCAGACTCAGATATTTTATCGCCGTCACCCCCATCTTCAGCTTCGAGGAATGGACCTTCTAACGTATCTTCATCTTCCGTATGAACCTCTTGTATAGTGTCATTTTTTTCCTCACTAGATTTAGAAGAACCACTATGATCACCGATATTGTCCATTATCACAGAAGGATTTACCACATCTTCTGGGGGCGGCGTCTGACGAATTCTTGACTTTGTAGCAAATGGGTTGAAATTTCCACCATCAATTTCGGGCAAATTAAAAACGTTTTTGGACTCACTGCAATCATTGGACGACGTGCCAGCAGAAAAGTACGTCGATTGTTCAGAAGATGATGTGTTAAGTTTTACAGAAGACTTGCAATCATTAATAAAAACATCATCGGTAGTCGCACAGGCATTATAAGGTGTACTATCAATCACTTCTAAATTCATATTTGTATTTTTATCTTCACAAGGAATTATTTCGGTTCTGACGTGATTCGTTCCATCAGGCTGAGATACGTCAAGGGTCTGTGTGACTTCCTGTAAAAGTGGAACAACCACTTCAATCTCACTTTCATTAGAAATTTCACTTTTAAGTTGAGTTTGTTTGGTGGGAGCACACTTTGTACTATCAAAAGTCGAATTAAAAGTGTTCTTTTTGAATGATGGTCTCTTCTTCTCTGGCATCGACTTTCTTTTGTTAGTATTTAAACTTTTGCTCTGAGGCTGTGACTTCACAGTTTTATTTAAAACTGTAGTTTCAAGTGGTTTGTTTGGTGATACATCTAGATGTGGCGACGTCCTTATTTTTGTTTTAGTAGCAAATGGATCCATACTGTCAAGATCATCAAAGTTAAAATTATAACCTTTGGAAACTATTTTAGGCGAAATGGGTGCCGACTGTAAGGGTGTTTCATTGTTAGAGGTATTTCCAATACACTTGCTTATAGTTTCGAGATCATATTCACCTTCAGCGGACATTGAAATAAATGGGCTATTATTCTCAGACAGCAGTATTTCCTCGTCCATTTTATCTTCATGTTGCATCGACTTTTCTTTATTACTTGTCTCGAGATCATTCGCACATTCAGTTATTTTGGCTTCTTGACGTATGGTATCACTTAGTACCTCACTTTTTTTTCCTTCTTGTAGCTCAGTTTGAATCGTCATATTAGGTCCACTTACTAGCGAACTAAGGTATTCAACATTTAATGATACAGCATCTACACTATTTACTGTATCTGTATCAACTCCCAAATCAGTTGCTGCCTCCGTACTGTTGATAGACTGACTTATCTCTTTACCAACTAACGATGTTTCAATTCGATGAGGTAAAACTTCGGACGCCTCGATTACTGATGCAGTTATGTCATCTCCGTCATTTGTATTCAAAAAAGTCTCAACAGAGGCCGTTGAGTCGCCAGAAGCCAGTGGCGTCAACATTTCTTTAGTAGCCATATTACTATTTAACTCGTTTGATTCCTTTAATATATCATTCACTGCTAAATCATTATCGGTTATAGTCTCGGACACCAATTCGAGGACTTTTTCAATGTCTAAGTTTGCAATGCCAAATGTATCACTTTTATTAGTATTGTCAACATTTTGCATAGTAACTATAGGTAAATCGTGCACGGTATTAGGAAGCTGATTATATTTTTTACTTTCTTCTACACACATCGCTGGATTTTGGATCTCATTTTCACCTTCACGTTCATCAGAAAATGTAGTAACTTTAATACTAACATCCATGCCCAACGTCTCAGACAGGTTTTCAACTTCATTTTTTTCTATTTCGTCTGGCTGAGAAGGCTCAGTCTTAGGAATCTTTTCAGAACCATCATTTGATGGTATCTCTTCACTAATGTTAGTGTTACTTGTTTTGGTTTTGTTTAAGGTCTGTGCTAAAACAGGATCAGGAACAGCAGTTAAAGCTTCGTGCGGTAAGTAGGTATTTATTAAATTATCAATCATGGGTAATGAAACATCACTAGTCAATATACTAGGCGGACTAATAATCTCAACAGTTTTGTTTTCAGATTCAACTCTCATTTGTTCAGTTTTTTCTGCAATTGTTTCATTAAGAGATTGAAATAGTACATTGCGGGGGGTTTCTACTATCTCCATAGTTTTACTTTGCATTCCACTGATTGTGGTATTAACACTATCACTATCATCTTGACTTTGTTTTTCATTTGGTGGCTCTAAAGCAATTCTTTCAACAGGGACGGGACTAAGATCAGAAACTATGTCTTCATGAGATTGAAGAGAGTTAAAATCTGCACTAGCTACTACTTTATGTGTACTGTTTTCGAAACTTTCATTTTCAGTTTTTATTACAGGGGTATTGGTATCAGGTACCACATGTCCCTCGGGATTCGTAACTTCATATTTTAACGATTTAGGTTGGATTACAGATTCTTTAAGTTCATCAACTATTTGAGAAGTGTGAGTGTTACTTACATTATTGTTTATTGCATGTTCACTTAACACCTTAGTTTCAAGAGTTTCAGAAGCATTAATGAGGTCTGATAATTGATTAACAATATCAGTAGTTGAGAAATCTAGTGGTTCCCCGGCTTCACCTGGTTCCCCAACTATTTGAGAATAGTCCAGTAACTTTATTATATCTTGGGTAGCATCAAATGCAGACTGTGGGTAAATAGTCACATTATTTTCAACTGCATCTTTTCTAATATCAAATGTGGATTGTGGATCAACAATTGCATTATTTTCAACATCTCTGGTAACATTAAATGTGAATTGTGAATCAATTACTGCTTCATTTTTAACATCTTTAGTAACATCAAGCATGGACTGCAGACTAAGAATAGCTGTATTTTCAACATTTTTTTTAGCATTCAATGTGGATTGTGGATCAACAATTGCATTATTATTAGTTATATCTTTTGTTACATCAGATATGGACTGCAAGTGAATGGTTGCATCATTTTCAACTATATCAGTTGCTGTTTGCAGATCAATAACTGCATTATCATGTATAACATTGACAGGAACATTTTGTTCAACATCAGTTTTGTTTGCAAAGTTTTCTTCAGGATTTGATTGAAATTCATTTTGGGTAAATGTTGTTTCACAATCAACAAATTCTCCATCTGACTCCATATCATTTACTTTACTTTTATTCACAGTTGCACTTAGTGTTCTGTTTCTTGTAGACAGGTTGCTATAAGATACATCCATATATTCTACTGAGGAATTCACATCTTCTTTTTCAGGTAAGCAAAATTTGTCAATTTTAGAGCAAGACACTTTATCTTGGAAAAACAATTTATGTATCGGAATCTTTTCAGTGCTAAAAACAATAGTGGAGTCATCATTCCATTGTAATTCTTTCTCTAAATCTTCATTAAACACTAAACTTTCTTTGTTCGGACTGTTTCTTCTTGACAAACTCCTTTCCTTACTTTTTTGGTTAATAGGAGTTGAGGAGACTGCATGAGGCTTAGGATCAAGTAATGATGTATCAACTGGATTGAGAACACCATCCAAAGGTTTATGTTCCCCCTCTCCAAGTGGAATCGGGCTTTGTGAAGGCCTGAACATACTTAGCACAGACTTAAGCCCTCGCATTATCGGAGACCCACCATCACTCTTAGGGATTTCTTTAGTAGGAGTGGTAGCCTCCGGGGTATGGGTCACTGATGATGAGGAACTTGGGAACGAGATGTTATCAATTTCATGGTCATGGTTAACTGTTATAGTTACATCACTACCTGTGACAGTATCATCTAGAGGTCGGAGAACAGTTGAATTTCTGTTACTGTCTACAAAGTCTGCAGGCAGAGACTGAAGGGGTAATTTTGAGTCTGTTTTGTTCAGGGTTGAATTCAAGGAGCGTGTTAGGTTGTTCTCATTTTCATTAATAACAGTGTTATTAAGCGAATCATCAGTGGAAGCATTGTATCGGTTGTCAAGACAGTGCGACATGCTTTTGGACATTGGAGATGCAGCCGGGGTGTTGCTCCACCGTAGCTTCATGTTAAGCTCAGAGACATCAAGCTCCTCATAGCCTTTCTCGGTACATGGAGTTCTTACTAAAACATTGCTGTGATGATATGTGTTTTCCTTATTATCAAAATGTCCTTCAATATCGTCTATGTCCATCGGCTCGACTTGTTGAGCCATTGTATTGTTATTTATGTCACTAAGCACTGCACAACTCACTCGTAAAATCCATAGGAACACTAAATCACCACGAGAGCGTCAATGAATAATCTATTCCGCGCCACACATCGATCAGAAGACGAGATGCAAACAAAAAATCAGTACAATGTTTACAGTTAACCGATTTCAGCAACTAAGTTTCACTTTAGATTTCTAACACGTAATACGAGCGTCTTCTCAGTATGTATGTCATTTGAAAACAAAAATGTCGGCGAGGAATACGCGCAACTCACACTGAACTGAAAGTCTATTTTTAACCTTTTTGTGGTGCGCGCAGTGCGACGTTCATTTTATGTAACGCGCGCGCCCGAGGGAAACTTGCCAAAAAGCGGTTGAGCTCGAGCGTAAATTCACAACGACGACGACCGTTTGAAACCCGGTATTTTTTTTATATTTCAACTGACAGAAGTGTCAATTAAATTCAAACTTCAATTCAAGCAAGAGCTGATAAAGATGGCATGGATTGTCACACTTTATTTTTAATATTTTGCCACCGACGTTTTTTGAGAATGAATAGTTTGTTTAACTTAAAATCCTCCACTTTTTAATTCACGGGAGGAGTCTTATTGATCTACCTTATCAAACAATATGCAATAAAATAATAGTAACCAAACCTATCGATATGGACATGTCGGAGCTGGGTGGGACAAGCTTGCATATTATTTATTTAAAACCATAAACCATAAGTTTAATTAAAGAACAAAATGTACTATAGTTTTTTTTAAATAATATTTAATAATTATTTTTAAATCAAAGATGTTTTCATATGAATGGGCGCTTTAGATTACGTGTATTTATGGAAATTGTTAGAATTTAATATTAGGTATATAGATTTAAAACTTTATGAAATTTAACATAAATAAATCACATTGATATTTCTATGAACATTTAATAAGACTTAAATAAATAAAACGAACATAAAGATTTTATGTAAACGTTGACTAGCTGTATAAATGCTATTAAAGTGTTGCTAGGTTATTCATTTTATTGCCAAATTCGTAATTTTACTCGGTTTATAATCAATTTCCTGTCCAAGTTTCCACATACTTACTTACTTATATATTTTGTTAGTAGTAGACATATTGATGACACACAATTTTTTAGTTTTTGTCAATACTTTATTAATCGAAATGTTTCGTGATACTTGACATTAACAACAAAAAATACAAAAAGCGTCACAGGAAAGATTAAAAAAACTAAGCATGTAATCTTTTACTGATCTAGCTGAAACTAGGGCCTTTTCAAAAATGACAAATACTGCAATGAATGCTAAATCTTGGTCGTACATGGTGCAATCGTGCTGGCTCAGTGCCAGCTGACAACACTATGTCAATCTGTCAAATCAAATCAAGCTGTCATTCAATTCATTGTTATTGGTTGGTACTGTACACGGGTTGGAATCAGCCTCATTCATTCTCCGACGCTACTGATTCGTGACGTCATTGGTACGCTTTGGGAATCACGAGTAAACGTTAATAAAGTATCCTATACAGTTCACTTAATCGAATGATGATACGAAGCGTGAACAGTTTACTTGTTATTGTTGCTTTATCTGTAGATCATTTTTACATTCATTCAACCGTTGCGTTTGACGTTGTCGGGTTATACGATATAAAATTGGTATTAATTCAGTAATATCATAACTTGCTTTGTTACATTTGCTCTCTTCCAGTTCTCACTTCCCATTATCCATATTTCACGTCCACCAATACTCCACCCAACTCTTCTCTTAAACTCTGTTTGCAACATGCCTTACACGAAATGTGTCGTAAATGTGTGCAAATCAACTGTGGAGCACCAAACATTATTTCGGTTCCCCAGAAACCCAGATTTGCAACGCATCTGGTGTGAACTGCTGGCGCCGCACGCTAGCAATTTAAAATCAAAAAGTGCAGCGTCCCTGCAAAACCTAAAAGTTTGTTTTTTACATTTCGAAAAGCGTTATTTAGTGTGTGGAGGGGCAAAGCCCCGAAGGACTCCTTTGGCGTGTCCGACCCTTTTTTCTACAGAAGAGATTTTGTCGGGACAACCGGCCGTGGCTGTAGTACTCCGTAAGGTTTTTCTTCTGTGTATCAACTGTTTAATTCTAATGCCAGCCACACACTCTCGCCGAAGAGCAGTTATGCCATCTCGGGCGAGGCAGATGATTATATGCATTCCCTTTCTATTTTTTTTGAGAAGGAGGACTACTAGGACAAGCCTACCTCACCCAAAATCGGCAAGAGTGTAGCGCTGGTTTAATGGTGTTTGTACACGGTGCAAGTAGCTTGCAAATTTGGAGGCACTTGCGCAGGTTATATGCATTGTCTAAAACGTTTTAAAACTAAAAATTAAGTCGTTCAGGTAAGTGTAAGATTATCAAGCTACGTTCACAAATCATAATGCATGTGGTATAGTGAACTGATGGTGAAGTGCCAAGAGAACTACTCATCAAGATCCTGCATCTTGGACAGTGACATTGTAGTGTATAAGTATGTGCTGTAGAGTAAGACAAAATAATATTTCAATTTCTAAAACGCAATATAATATTTTAATTAAACTGTATTTAAAACCCACTTAAACACTGCGTGTCAGGAACACAAAACACAATCTTAAGGTGGAGCCATACTATAGGGGTCCATTAGTTCGGACTGTGTGGCCAAGTACAGTTGTTATGCTAAATGTGCACTGTAAATCATGCTCTCAACATGGGTTAAATCGCGACAGTACGTCGTAGCATGACAAACACCGTCCTCATATTTTATTTCTGATCAGGAGTTAGAGGGTATTTGAAAACGGTTTTATTATTTTATAAAATATATACTATTCATTTTTAGATCACAAAGAAAGCGAAACAGAACGCAAAAGAAAATTATTACCCAGTGAAGGTATGTTATAATAACACAGTGTGATATGAATAAGTGTGCATGGCCCCTGATGGCTAATATCGCTGCATTGATAGGGACCTAAGCAGACCCCTCTTTCCCAGTGGGCACTTTGGGCAAGTGCCCAGGGCCCCGCGATTGATAGGGGCCCCCCTCGAATCAAATACTAAGTTCCTAGTTCCTGTCAGATCATCAAACGATAACCAATATTTATTACAAAAAAAACTTATTTAATTCGAAGAAATCGAACCTAACCCTGATAGCTACTCTAACCGTAACTTTCAGGAAAACTAGTTCCGTCATTTATAGGCAACTTAACTGAAAGAATATCACTATACCAGGTTTATATGCAAGTTATAGTAAAGTTCTATTCAACTTCAAATCAAGAATTGTTTGTGCAGCGTTTGCCGTCAAGTTGGTTCGAGCTTGAAAATAGCGGGAATTTCCAGAATTGGCCTGCAGGGTCAACCGTTTTTCAGATTTTTGTGATAAATGAAGACTTCTTTATTATTACTTCCGTATATTCTACATAAAAACAATAATTTGACAAATATCCATTCGCAACATAGACAGAGAAGGCATTCGCAACATGACGATTCTTTTCGTACTTAACAAATAAGTGTGGTATGATGGATCCAAATCCTCCTCCTTAATACCTTGAGTTTCCATGGACAAGTTGTGTGGGGGTTGAGAATTTTTTTCGACGTCTAGGTGAAAATAGCTTGGATATACCGACTGCTCGTAAGCTCCTTCCAAAACAACTCCAGCTGACTACCCAAACCAACTCTCCAACCTAACTAACTGAAATCCACAAGGCCTCCACTTCTTATACTCTCGTTCAACAGCTCTTCCAGCGGTCCGCTACAGCCACGCTACCTGCAACAAAATGAGGACCCGACCGGCCCACTAGGGACTCCTGTTACCGACCGCGATTTCTCTTATTCACTGTAACAAATATGAATGTTTTTATCTTTAGTGCAATCTCTAATGCAACAATATTTAATTATTACTTATCGTATTATTTTATAAATAAAATTCAATAAAAAACACAAAATCCAAACCTATTATTAAAAAATTTAAAAAAGGCGGTTTTTATAAGTTGTATTTGTTTAAAGCCATAGTCACGAGTGAACCGATTTCGAGGAAATTTGGTATGGAGATAACTAAGGTCCCGGGAAGGACACAGGATACTTTTTATCTCGGAAAGTTGGAAATGGGTATAAATAATTTCTACGGGAACGGAGTCGCGGGCAACAGCTAGTAATATTATTAATGTCAAAGTGTGATTTTTGTTTATTTGATAGTCCTTTCACGGCTAAGCCACTGAACCGATTTGGATGAAATTTGGTATGGAATTGTCAATTTAAGTTGTGGGGCTCGCCGTCGTCGTTGATCTATACTAATTAGGTATGCTAAGCTACAGTAGCTACTGGCATTATACTAGTTATAACTTGGTCTAGTGAATGCAATTTTACTTTCAATTTTAAAAGACAAAAAACTTAAAAGCGGATAATAAGGACAGAGTTATTGACTGTTTTTGATAAAGATTTTTTAAACCTTCAGCAAGAACTTAACAAATACTATACAATTTTTCAGATGTGGAAACAACTCTTTTATTAAAACAACGTTGTCGAGTGTGGCACGACCACACATACAGTGATGCCTCTAAAACCCTCATCGCGCTGTGTATTAAAGGTTCTAAAGAAATGTACATTATAGTCGGACTATTATATTTAATTTATGACCTCATTGTCGGAATAGAGTCCAACCAACCAAGTTTTGTTCCAAGTTGTATAGTGTAGTTAGCAATAAGATTATTTGTTTCGTAGAAATTAGAATGATATGTATGTATTGTTACGTACGTGGGGGTAGGTAACTGATAGAAATGCACGAACACACCTATAATTAAGAGCTAAACTTTATTAACACACTCACAATAGTTACAAACAATTATCGCACAATAAACTCCGATTATCGCTCGGTTCACTCGTGCGCACTGTTCGCTCTCCAAATAAGGAATGAATCGCCGCAGCAGTCATCATGACCATCTCACACCCCACCTCGCGAAGCGGCGGCGGCGGGGGTGCCTTAAGGGCATAGCCCTTTAAGGCGGCGGCTTACGCGGTCCGTAGCGACGGACCGGTCTTGGGTGTTTATTAGTGCCTTTTCCGGCCCGGTGACCTGGTGACCCTTATGTTCGGTGTGGTGCAACACATGACCCCGTCGTACCTCTTTAAAAAGATCCAGTGGTCCAGTAATGTACGCAGATTTAAAGCTAGGGCTATTGTGCCGCTGCACCGAACCGCGGCGTTTCGGGATAGTTTCAAGTTCGCGGCGTCCAAGTGCTGGAATGATATCCCCCCTCCAATCCAAGGAGCGCTATTTGCTGACGCTTCAAAAATTATAATTTCCCAATCAGCACTTTTTTGCTAATTATGTTTCTGTAAGGTATTTGCATGTAGTTTTGGTACTTATCTATTTAGTCACTTAACCTATAAGTATTTGTTTAACAGTAGTTTAATAGTGGTTTTTTTTTCCTTTATTATATTTATTAGTTTGGCGTACCGTCCGTCTGTCACAAACGGAGCTGGTTGAAAATCAGCGCTGTAGGTGTTGAGCGCCTCAGCATTATGCTGAGCCAGTGTCCGATTCACTGCCGCTAAGACACTCACTACTCACTCACTTTTTTTATTGCAGTTTTCTGTTTTTACTTTTTTCTGTATGTCTCATGTGTGCAGTGAATAAATGTATTTTTCTTTATGTATGAAGGTAAACACTGATATGATGGTGATGATAGTGGTAATGATGATACTAACTTTGTGTTGATGATGGTGTCGGTGATGATGATACGAAGATGATTGATATTCAATTGTCATCTACCATTTTACGCGGCAACTTATTTCATAATTGAACAGCTAGTCTTAACATTTAAACTTAACTAGGTAATGGTTAGCTAAATAATGCTCGTGTTTCTGTTTTACAGAACCGACTTGTAATACTAGGTCAATGCTGATGACCACGGGCAGTTCAGGCGACGGTAACTACTATATCATACATACTTGTATATTGAAATGGGTTTACAACTGTTATCAGGGCTCAGTGGAACTAGGTAATGGTTAGCTAAATAATGCTCGTGTTTCTGTTTTACAGAACCGACTTGTAATACTAGGTCAATGATGATGACCACGGGCAGTTCAGGCGACGGTAACTACTATATCATACATACTTGTATATTGAAATGGGTTTGCAACTGTTATCAGGGCTCAGTGGAACTAGGTAATGGTTAGCTAAATAATGCTCGTGTTTCTGTTTTACAGAACCGACTTGTAATACTAGGTCAATGATGATGACCACGGGCAGTTCAGGCGACGGTAACTACTATATCATACATACTTGTATATAGAAATGGGTTTGCAACTGTTATTAGGGCTCAGTGGAACTAGGTAATGGTGAGCTAAATAATGCTCGTGTTTCTGTTTTATAGAACCGACTTGTAATACTAGGTCAATGATGATGACCACGGGCAGTTCAGGCGACGGTAACTACTATATCATACATACTTGTATATTGAAATGGGTTTGCAACTGTTATCAGGGCTCAGTGGAACTAGGTAATGGTTAGCTAAATAATGCTCGTGTTTCTGTTTTACAGAACCGACTTGTAATACTAGGTCAACGATGATGAATACGGGCAGTTCAGGCAACGGTAACTAACTCAATCTGTCTATCTGTTTGTTACGCTTTCACGGATAAACCGATGAGTCGGTTTAGATTAAATTTGGTATGGAGGTAGTTTTGAGTCTCGGGGAAGGACATTGAGCTAGTATTATATGTTGCCAAGTAGCAAAGTGGTAACATTTAGAAAATAGTTGTTAAGTTGTAATAGGTGCGGACGATTGATTTAATGGATTATTTCTTATTAATTACGGTTTATATCAATTTCAGGATTCAAACCATCAAAAAGAATCAGACTTGCAAAAAGTATTAAAACTTTGTCGCCGGAGTGCAGTAAAATGTACCTTAAGTGCAGAGAGTTGATTAAAAGAAATCATCGCCTTCAGGACTCTTACGCAAGCCGATTGGCGAAGGCTAAGAAGTTAAATGACAACAGTTCATTTCATAAAATGCTAGAGAAAATGACTCCTCAAGCTCAAACTTTTTTGAATATGCAGGTTTCGCAAATTAATCGACATGTGAAGAGACGGCGTTTCAATGTCGATGAAAAACTACTTGCCCTTTCAATATCTCGTCAAAGTCCCAAGGGCTATAATTTTTTAAGAAAATTATTTGTATTACCTTCAAGAAGAATTTTAAATAAATTTGTACAACATATTAAAATAAACCCGGGAATAAACCTTAAAATATTTGAGCACCTAAAAGAGTCGGTAAAACACTGGAGACAACAAAAAAAATATTGTTCGGTCGTTTTTGACGAAATGTCAATTAGTCCTTTTTTAAAGTTCGTCGAATCCGAGGACAAAATAGACGGGTTCGTCGATTTCGGCGATAACCCACAATGCAAATTTGCTGACCATGTCCTCTTATTCATGGTAAGAGGAATCTGCAGCACCTGGAGACAAAGTATAGCGTATTACTTTTGTGAGGGAAGTACATCTTACTCAAAAATGAAAAATATTTTAAGTGACATAGTATCTGCTGTGGCAGAGTGTGGCCTGATACCAATGGCATTAATTTGCGACCAAGGTTCCACATTCCAGAGAGCGGTAAAAAGTTTTCAAAATGATACCAGGAGGCAACAAATTATTAATAATGAACATCTAGGTAAGTTTATAAAATTCCGACGTAGTGCGTGGCAAACACGCATCCATTCCGTGCTATATACAACTTAAATAGGGTTGGGATGGTTTTATTCTGTGGAATTTTGATGATGAATATCTGTACTTTTTCACGTCTTTGTGTTGAAGTTGCGGGCCAAAAGACACTTGGGTCCAAAAAAGGCAAAATTAGGGAAACCGTCTTTTTGACGGCCTTTCCAAACTTTCATTACTCAACCGTTTCGAATTCTTGAATCACTTGTTACAGATGGTCGTCTCGTTATAAACGGACACAAATTAAATATCGTTTATGATCCGCCACACCTTATAAAAGGTATAAGAAATAATTATCTGACCAAAAACTTGGTATTTAAAGGAAAGATAACCAAATGGTCAGATATTGTAGAGGTTTACAAAGAAGATTGTGCCATTGGGGAAGTCCGTACCCTAAAACATATCACCGACGAGCACATCATCCCTGAAAAGGTGTGTAATACCATTGTTAATCACACTACCACTTTTATAAACAGGAATAATCAATGTACTTCGACCCATCGAGAATGACCTAGCAATTGATGTTTACGATTTATTCTCAGGGCGTTCTTGGTGCTCTCGATACCGTCATTAAGGTTGCTAACGATGACTTGGCTCAGTTGGCTCACACATTTGAATGGTGCAACAGTTACAATTAAAAAGTTAACCCAGGGAAAACTCAAAGTTATAATACTATCGGTAGCCCAAAGTTAATCTGTAGAATCGACTACGCTAAAGTTCCATCAGTGTACATCGGTATTGAAACTGCACAGTTGCTTAAATGTTTTACGTATTTTTGGGTCATGCTATTTCTTTCACTCTTACTGTAAAATTCTTCAAAGGCCCATATGGTTCCTGAAACGTCTAAAAATGACCTAAACCCAAAAGAAGCTAAGCAAGGAAGTGTTTAAGAAGGTTTTTATATTTTACAGATAAAGAAAATGAAAGTGCGCAACTGCACCCAAGCGTTAAGCGAACGGGTATGTGCGTCGATGAAATTCTTTGTGAGACTAAGTAAGTACTTACTAACAAGGCAGTACGTTTTGAATTTCCTAATTTTTGTCTACTAAGGTTTAGTTTACTAGATAGTTGAGCGACTACAACGAAGAATATTGACTTGTTGAAATATGACTATGACTATACCGCGGCGTTGCTTGCGACCACAGAACTATATCGAGATAGAAGGAAAGAGTGTATGTACCTCGCGTGGCGAAACGACGACTAAAACATCGCCGTTGCTGGCCGCGATGCTCAGTCCGCTCTCGACCGCATTCCGCGTGTGACGTTCGATTAGAAAAATAAAATGGCCCCTTGCTCGATAAAAACGTGTACAAACACCACAAAAAAAGTTGGAGCTGTAAATAACGATATTTCCTTTCATCGGTAAATACTCTTTGCCCTAAAATATCTGTTATTATTTTTAAAACAATTTATTTTGTTGCTCAGTATTAATTTCA